>JAODJX010007189.1:0-18042 GCA_026776945.1 Isichthys henryi
GTTATTGTCAGCGCACCATGCAGCTAGGTGTTTTACCTCTTCCCTGTAGTCAGACTCATCGTTGTCACTGATGAGACTGATCACCGTGGTGTCATCTGCAAACTTAATGATGGAGTTGGATCCATACATAGGCCTGCAGTCATGGGTGAAAAGTGAGTAGAGGAATGGGCTCAGCACACAGCCCTGTGGAACGCCAGTGCTAAGTGTAATGGTCGTAGAGCAGTGTTGACCTGACCCTGCTGATTTTAGCCCCGATTTTCCGCTCTGTGACAGTTTTGGGTATACTGCCGACAAAACCCCTAAATCTGAAGTAAACCGGCGTGTGATCAGTTCTGGAAAATCAGCGCGCGATTGCTAACTGTTTGTAACGTGAACTGACGGAGTTACCAATGTGTCATAGACACTCGTCAGATACCTAGGGGGGTCCTGGGGTAATCTTTGAGAGAATTGCGTTTCTGAAACAGAACAAGGATAAGTAACTTGTATGTAGTAAACAGAAGGAAACACACATAAGATTAATGCTTTGCCCTAAATGTCACGCTAATGGCCCTTTTTTTTTTGTCATTTCAGAAATTTTACTGTATTATGTACTTTCTGTTTTTGAGGAAGGGTTATTATAAGTTGTGAAGACGGGTTTTGCACATGGTTAAATTGGTGTTTGATAGGTGTTTAGATACCATAAAAACAAAAATTATTACAGTGTAAAATGACCATACAGTTAAATTTGATGGGTGTTTTAATGCCATAATAACAAAAATGAAACAGGGAAATGTATGTTTTTGATGTATGCAGAAAATAAATATCACCTGTGAAGGAAATATGATTGTATTGCACTTTTTCTGACAAACTTTAGACATTCATTTTAATATATAATAGAAGTACAGTAAGTCAGTAACGCACTCCCAGCCTAGATGACTAACAGTCATAAGGTGTGCTTGCTTCTGAAGAGAATTTATACAGCCAGGAGAAATATCCTTCAGCAAAATTCATTTCAGTGTCATTAACCTGTCTAAGAAAATCATGACTAAAAAGGTGGCTAAAATTAGAAAATTAAACCTGAGTTCTTAACTAAAACAAAACAAAAAGAAAAGACTAAAACGTGACCTAAATCCACCTGCAATTTCCAGGAAGTGACTAAGGTTAAAACTACAGTTTATATTCTTGCCCAAATGAACGCTGCTTGTGTCCAAACCATCCGAGTTCCTTTTCACACATGCAAACAGTTCTATTTCATTTGCTGGACACTCAATTCGAACTTGCTGGTCCAGCTCATCCCATGGCAGCTCAATGGGAAAAAGATCTGGAGACTGGGAAGGCTAAGACATAATCCTAAAACCTTTTGCTTTTCTTTGGACTGAATATAATTTTGGCACAATACTTGGTATCATTATTCTGTTGAAGAATGAAATTTTGTCCAGTGATAATTAAACCCATTGGAACTGTGTGATGTTGAAGAGTTCAGTGATAATTTTCAATTTCATGATCCATTTAACTGGGACTAAGTCTCCAGATCCTCCTCCCCCAAAACACCCCCATACCGTCACCGATCCACCTCCACGTTTCACTGTAGAAACAACACATTCTGTGCTTGCCTCCATCCGCCAACTGATATGCACTCCCACATAACTGAAATTTACTTTTGTCCATCCACGAGACCTGCTCCCAGTCCTGAACACTCCAGTGTTTATGTTCTTTAGTCTTTTTTTTCTTGTTAACACCACAAAGTAAAGGTTTTCTGACAGCAACTCGACCATACAGTCCAGCTGCTCTCAGTCTTCACTTGACTGTACCGGTTTCCCTCTGTTCACATTAATCGCAGCCCTCAGACCATTACAGTCATCTTCCGATTTCTTTTGCACGTCACTAAGTGTTGATCTTCAGTCTTTGATGTCACTTTGCTTGCCCTAGACTGTTTCTAGTCACTGTTGCTTCATGTCAACCTTTTCCTCTGTAAACAGTAGGTCACTACATGCTTAGAAATATTTTACTTTCTGGCTATTTGGCAATGAGAGAACCCTTCTTCACTCAAAATCTCAATTTGAGCCCTCTGTTCAACTGTTAACTGTACCTTTCTAGCCATTACATGCATAAAAATAACAAATTTTTATCAAAAAATTTTACTTAGTTGTGATACAGCACAACAGGAGATTGAAACAAGGAGCAGACAGGGTACTGCACCTCTCACAAACTGACCTGGGACAAAGCAGACAAGTGGATAAATTTTTATTTATTAAGACACAGTCAAGAGAAGCAAATTGCAAATCAAGTTCTGACACTAGTAGAAAGAATTATAACACAAACTAAATGTCAACAAACTCAACAGAGACCTGATATGTTTTCTTCAAAACGAATAGATTCAGCCTTTGTGGCTAAATAATATGTTATTACAATCTATAAAATTGAAAACTAGTCATGTACATTTCTATTAAGTCTTTAGATCTTTTCTAATGTCCAATGTCTTTAATTCTCTTTTATTTAAATGTGCTCTTCAGGCTTTGTAAAGCACTTTGAATTGCCTTGTGTCTGAATTGTGCTATATAAATAAACTTGTCTTGCCTTGCCTTAATAATTTCCCATAATAAAAGTTTGACAAAGCAGTGCATTGTTACTTTTTTTAAATATGAGGGTGGGCCCAAACTTCTGGTCTATAGTGTATCTTAAAATTTGATGTATGCTGTGTGCGTAAGTATCCATTACTGTGTTACATTCATCTTCTTGTTCCTATGCCACCCATGTTACTGTTACTTTAGCCTTCTGTTTGACTAGAATTTCTCGAATTTCACTAGACTAGAATTCCTTTATTGTCATTTCTTATGAGCTTCAGTCTAGGCTTGGAGCCCGACAGAAAGGAAAGGGAAAGGAGAGAATGCTATAAACAGGGAACGGGAATAGGGAACACAAGTAAACAAAGGGATATTTTTTGTATTTTTATATTTTATTATTGCAAGCAAAAGGGCAGTCATTAAGCAGATGGGAGATCGCAAATCAGAAATGCAATTATAACCAAAGCAAAAGTACAAAGAGGGGAAAGCGAATTTCAGAAAACAATAACCGAAACTGTCATACAGAATGAGTCAAAAGTAATAAAGCAAACGTAAAGGAATGTGCAGACTCTCGAGGTTTCTCATTGTCGGCTTTTCAGGTCGAGGAACCGGAACTGACAAATGGTGCATCGGGCAAGTCGTGGGCGGGGTCTGGTCGGCGAAGGGCGGAGCTGAAGAGACAGCCGGCGAGTGAAAACCTGAGGGCGGAATCAAGGGCACCCACAGCCACAGGAAATCCTTACGGCACGTAACACATTGTACATGGAGCAAGTACAGTACCCTCAAATTTCAGTCTTTCTATATATCATTTTTCTCACCTAGGAGACACACATATACAAAGGCGAGAGCAAAGCTTGGGGTCAGAATACAGGATCAGGCATATATCTAACAACCCTGGAGAAACTTGGGTTAAGGTCCATACTTAAGCGCCCTTTGATGATATGACTACTCTGTCAACTAAGATATGGTTTAGGATTCTGCTTTTCCATATACTTCTGAAAACTATTCGTGTGATCAATGTAGTCATTTAAAAATTTTATTTGTCCTCCATCAGATTAGTATTTTAATGCTGTTAACTGCTGAATATCTAACTTCAGCAGAACAGTCTCTTAGTTTCCATATATACTGTATACACAGTAGCACAGCTACACTGGCTGTTGACACTATAATGGTTTTCTGGTGACTAAAATGTTCCACAGAAATGTTGGCTGGCCTGGGATCCTGGAAGCCAGCACGCTTGCTGGAAGGATCGCAGCATTCCAAGCTTAGGCCGCAGTCACCTGGCTGTCCTGGAGCTCTGTCAGTCCATGTCAGGCCAAATCCACGGCCAGGGATCGACATGGTGCTCCAGGTTGTAAAAGCGCCACTACAGTGGAAACACTGAGCGGGGAATGAGGTTGGCATAACTAGGGCAGCAGGATTGTGGATTTTTGTTCCAGGACCTTCTTCGGAACTCCTGGTTATGTGAAGGTATTTTTCCATACAGTTATCTGTTTGTGTGTCTGTCTGTCTATCATCTAATAACTGTAGATTCCTCCAATTTCAGTCAAAGCACAAGTGAGTGAAACCTAAAACTAGCTCAGTATGGTTTATGAAATCAGTGTATCGATGTCAATACCAAAGAACTTTGGATTCCCACTAAGAAACATTACATTAGCCTATGAAACAGTCTTCAGTAGGGGTGCATGTCATTACAGAAGAACCATGTACAATAAAATTTTACATCCTTTTTATAATAGTGAACAGGAAGCAGCAGTAGATGGGTAATTTCCTGGACTGTGATATATACAGGATTCCACATTGATATTGATCACATTGTGGGCTGTGTGCTGTTCATACAGAGTCACTTTGCACATCTATTTTAACTAGTAACTTTGCTGGAACTGAAACACGCCATGGATCCTGGGCATTGCATTTAATATGCTCCTACAATGAAAGGAACAACTGTAGTCCACAAACCCTCCATGAATGATGTTAAGTGTTTTTATTGGAGTTTCCACTCGAAATGATTCTGTACACATAATTTTTCATGTGCCCAGTTCTGACAAAAGACCCAGTAAAGGTTCAAATATGTCATAAACCACCTACAGACTCATTTCCAAGGGCTGAGGTAGCAGATGAGATGGCCATTACTCTCCAGTTGTTTCACTCATTTTACACAACATGCGTAGTAGGTTAGCATTTCTCTGAAGGCTTATGAAAGTCAATACTAGCTTTTCCCCACTCGCTACAGCTGAAACAGCAGCACTCAGGAGACAGGTATCCTGATGATGAGCAAACAGGTTTTAATGACAAACGGCAGGAAAGCACAAAGGAGGGTAAATAATCACTGTGGGAGAACCAGGGAGAGTAAAAAGTCAGCTGCTTCTTATCTAAAGCCTCAGAATGAGTTAGCACTCCGAGAATCTGACTCTTGAAGTCACATCACAGTCATCGTTACAGGCTTTGGAGATATCAGAGTAGGCTCTTACGGATATCAAAGTGGCACCTATGCGACTCATTTCACAAGCACAAAAAATAAACAACCAGGGCCAAATCTGTTGAAAGACGTATGTTGGTTTTAAAGTCCCTGAAACAAGAGTAACGTTAAAATCCATGTCTATCACAGCAATAAAATATGTATCTTGTAGAGTTTGGTAAATGTAATTCAAAATATTGCTTATCTAATAATTTTCAGTAGTCTTCATGATAATTTATGGCATTAGATGGTTTTCTTTGATTTGGTTTAACATTCGTCATAATTCTCAAAGATCAGATGCTCTTAATCCTTTAAACAGGATCCTGGTGCTAAGGCCTGTGATTCATCTAAGGATGAAAAACTTTCATTATCATCAATTGCATATTGTGATAAAAACGTGTAAACAGCATTTCATTGTAAGTAATATATAATAAGTAATAATTTGAAGAACACAAAGAAAAATAAATATCCCCCCTCATGGTTATTCTTTTTAATACAAATTAAATCATAAAAAAGTCCTTCCATGCAGACATTTTTTGAGGACTATAGTCAAAAATAAATTATACGACTCTAACACTGGGTTAAACTAAATACTTACTGAGGGTCTAATGCTTATACAGGGCAAACAAGCTGATTACAGTTGTCCGAACGCTAATTGCTGTGTGACATTTCCTCATAGTTCTGGCACCTATCCAACCACATCAACAACAGTAGCCACACAGTCAAAGTCTTGTAGCAGCCCACAGAACTTACCTCACTGTGTTTCAGCTCACAGTAAATCACAAGGAGCGCAGAGGGCTGGAACCAGCAGGGGCTGCAGGGTGGTCACCGCGTTAAACATGAAGCGCTTCAGTTTGCCAGCACGTAAAATAGGCTGGGGAAATTCCCTTCGAAGCACTCCCTTCTCGTATCTATTCTCAAGCTACTGGCCAGGCGAGGAATACAGCACAATCTAATGTATATTTTACCCTTTCTATCTAAAAGTCGCTAGTCTCTTATGATCGTGCATATTATTTCATAATCATCTTTATTCATAAGCGTTGATTTGAAAAAAATCAAATTAATGTTTTTCATAATTATTTTAGGCTTAGAGTACTGTAGAGATGTTCTCTCAGGAGTGTAAGAAGGAGGGGGGGGCGACGTACCCCTGACAATATTTAATTTGGTTTCATTCATCCCCCCAATTAAATGACCATTGTATTTAAATTATTAAGCTGTACCCCCACCCTCCCATGAAACTCTCTCCCACGCCATTGACACTGAACAATAACACTGAACTCAGTCCAGGAGTGCTGTTCTAACTGGAAGCTGTAGCTTCTATGTGTCACTGCAGACACCCTGTGGTACCACCATCCTTATCTTGGGCTTGGAGACGCCCTTGCTGCAGGGCTGTTTCTCCTCTGCTACTGAAGTTGCAGGTAGATTTTCTTAAACTCTTCCAACCCCGGAGCGAAAGGCGTGCAGGTAATGCATAAGCAGGCCCCATCGAAACAAAAGATACACATAGCATCAACTCAGACAAAACAAGCAAGCATACAGTGAGAGTCAAATGTTTGGACACACTTACCCACAGGAAGGTTTATTTGTACTATTCTCTACATTTTCAAATAATTATAAAGATGTCAAAACTATAAAATAACATATATGGAATTATGCCCCGAGGTAGGCAGCAGCTCTGTGTGTTGGGACTCAGAAGGTTCCCGGTTCGAATCCCTGGGTCGGGACCGCGATCCCAACGTTGGACCATGGGCAGTGGAGGCTTAATGGTTTGGGAAGCGTACTTGTAATTGAAAGATTGCTGGTTGAAATTCCCAACCAGTTAGGTACCCTGTGCAAGGTACTGGCCCCTAGCACTGCTCCCCAGGCACTGAATTAGCTGCTTCCTGCATGTTATGATTTCACATATGAGATAGATGCAGAAGATGCAATTTGTTGTTGTGCACTGTGTGCTGTAGTGCGTCAACAATGACTAATCACTTCACCTTTGAGCAAGGCCCTTAAGCCCAGCTGTTCCAGGGCCTGGCTGAGCGTACTTTCTCCTCTATGGCCTCCTGGGATGCTTTTCCATGCTGTCCTGAAGGAGTTCCCACTTTCATACTGTGATACATACATATACTCTCATACTGTCAGACATACATATACAGAATAATCCTATTATAACGGACTTTAAGGGATCTGGCAAAACAGTCCGTTATATCCAGTGTTGATGTATGCCTAGAACATAACTACAGGACACCATTTGCTCATGCCACACCCCAGCAGACACACTTGTGGTATAGATTATTATATTGTACATGTAGTAATCCATCTTTACCTGGCCTATAAGTGGTTATACATGTACAGTAGTAACCTTGACCTCATTGCTTACTGCATCCCCAGCTGCAAGTGTCGTCTGCCAATGCATGATGGTTGATGGTGATGGACAGCCACACAGACCAATCAGTGTTGCCTGCTGTTACGCCATGCCTATTTATAGAGCGTGACTATTAATAATCCCGATTACGTATCTGCACTCGATATCACTAGCACACCACGCACCTTGTAGGGCGAAGCCTGTATGTCTGTTATAGCCGTACAATACTACAGCTAAAAGCGGCCCTGGGGACCAAATTGATTGTCCATTATAAGTGAAATTCCGTTACATGCGAGTCCGTTATATCTGATGCTTTTTCTGCATGTTCGTAAAGGTGCACGGCCGAGACCAGTGGACCTCGTCCCTTATAGACAATATTCCGTTATAATCAAGTCCACTATAACAGGATTACAGACGCTCCTCTACTTACGAACTTTCAACTTACGAACTTTCAGACATATGAACGAAGAGGACTGTAAGTCTAAGTCATGTTCATTGGGCTCCCGTTTCCTGTCTGCAACATCAATTCTTTTTTCTGCGCACCAATTCCGCCTAGTATGACTTCTGGCCGCTACTCCCACCGAGCAGCAGCGTAGTGTGCATACTCCCAGCATCCTAGTTCTTTGTACTTGCGTATACCCTTAAAATGATGCTAAATAACGAATTACGAGCATTTCAATTTACGAACGGCCATTCAGAATGTATCTCATTCGTAAGTAGCAGAGCGTCTGTATATTGTACTCTCATACTCCCCATTCCCATGCTCCTGTCTCCAAATCCCCCTGTTCTTCTCTCCATCTGATCTGCCTGTCTCTGATCATTCCTATCCAGTGGCTGGTGTACGTATTTTGGCTGGATAGCAGAATCTGCACTACTACATAATTTCCTCACAAATATGCATAAAAAGGTGAACATTTTCATTTTAAGATGTATTTTTTAGTTAAAGGCAGCATGGTAGGTAGCGACGTAGCCCTCATGGCTGTAACTTAGACACCTGGCCAGCTACTGTATGTGGAATGTCCTGTCCATGTTTGTGTAGATTACCTCTGGTCCCCCCACCTGCCGGAGGAGCCATAAGGTTCCGGTGCATTGTGGATCGGCCAATGGAAGGCAGGGGTCATGACGGACCAATCACTAACTACTGAAACTAGATTTAGGGACTTGAAATGTTACTTTTCTGCAGGGAAAGGAGAATAAGCTAGTGTGGGAGGTAAAGCCATATTGTCTAGATATAGTCGGGCTCATTTCAACAGATATCACTGGCTCTGGAACTAAACTGCTGGAGAGGGGCTGGACTCTGGAGTTGCCTTGGCTGAAAGGCGTTGGGCAGATGTGGGTTTGCTTTGAGCCCCTCAGTTTGGCACCAGTGCATTGGAGTTCACTCTGGAGAACATGAGGGTCATCTCCCTTCAACTTCAAGTTGGGGGATGGGCACTGATTGTTGTCTGTGCTTATCTGGAATTGGGTGATCAGTGGCCACCACAGCACACAGTGCACAACCACAAAATGTGTCCTCTGCATTTAACCCATATGTGACATCGTGACATTGCAGGGGGCAGCTAATTCAGCACCCGGGGAGCAGTGCTTGGGGACGGTACCTTGCTCAGGGTACCTCAGTAGTGCCTTTTTGGTTTCAACTGCAAGTGCAGTTCCCTAACCATTAAGCAACCACTGCCCACAAAAAAAAATTTCTGCGCAGAGGATTATGGGAGTCAATCCAGTCCCACCTTTCCTTCCCACTGCGACTCACAGTAGGAAGGTGACAAGGACAACAGGGTCACATGACCCTCATTCACTGTGCACTAAAGATCAGTCAGACAAAGCGTATACTGTACGTAATACTCGTATTGCAAGACCTCACTCGTTTATCAAGTTCAAATTTGTTTAAAAATTTTTGCTCGTCTTGCAAAACACTCGCAAACCAAGTTTGACTGAACATGGTTAACACATGATTAATATGATTATCGTAACAATCGCTTATACATTTGTACTACCATATAACATATTCTGTATGGTCTACTGTGACTACTTTATAACTACAGCTCTTTGTGCACCAGATGGGGCAGCTTTGAATCTCTTCCTGCAGGTGGTTTCTCCACCCTCACTTTGCTGTCCGCCTCTCCAAGGTCTGATCTCTCTTCAGCGTCTGTGGAACTAACCGCAGGCAGATATCATGAGGCGAGAACACACAGTATTCAATACAACCTCTTCTTGCCTGAGGCCTAAGACATAACAGACCCACTATGCCTCCCCTCCCAGGCCTACCAATGTCAAATTTCGTTTCCACAACAGTAAAGACCATCCAAAACTTTAACTGACATGTTCAGTCAATGATTATAGCTCTATTGCTGTTAGCAGAATCATTCCGTAAGTGTCCTAGTAGAACATTTGAAGAGATAGACCATACCTTTGACTTGTTTGGTGCTGATGCCTGGAATTCAGATTATAGCGCCCCCTGAAGGGAAGGCTGTGTCTGGCAGGGCACGAGGCTGATAGGCCCTATTCTGAAATTTCCGTATAAGAGGACAGTGAGTTTTAGAAGAATGTAGCTTGTTAAATTTCAGCTAAAACTCACAGAACACTTGACGATTTTTTACATTCATATCGGCATTCATGCCGTATCACTCAAATCGTTTTAGTTGTGGGTGTGTGTATAAAAAATAAATAAATAAATACAGTACTGTCCAAAAGTCTTAGGCAGCCAAAAAATATATATGTTTAAATAACTGTTATGTTGGTCTAAAACTATGCTGTTATGCCTAGCAAAGTGTGTCAGCTTAGCCATTTCAAAACCTCTGCTAAAATAACCCTATTATTTCCAGCAACCATACAATACACCCGTGTATGTTTTGACCTGACCACTAGCCCACCTCATATATCTATTCAATATCTCGTTCAGATTTTTAACTAACTAAGTTAATTAATTAAGCGAGCTGGTGGTGAAATTTAATAAATACATAGAATGGTTCGGGTGCCATGTTTAGGAACTGAAGTGGTGTTCATCTAGCTATCCAAGTTGATATCAGTAACTTTTTGGAGAACAGAAGACATTTTTACTAGTTTTTATTGTGTTACACATAATTTTCTAATGTTCTTATGTTAAATTATATTTTTTGTTCTAAGAAAATGTGCACTTACTACCCAGATATGCAGCGGTAAACATTTCTTTTGAGTGCCTAAGACTTTTGCGCAGTACTGTGGGCTAAGCCTGTGTGCCTATAATCACAAGGTCGCCAGTTCAAACCCAGTCTCAGCACACCTGCAGGTCCTTAAGCAAGACCCTTAACCCCCAACTCCCTGGGCGCCCCAACAGGTGACTGCCCTTCACAGACAGTTTGCTCTACAAAGAGCAAGTTGAGGGAGGTATAATGTAGAATTTACCATAATAAAGGATTGATTATTATTAGACAATTATTTTATTAGACAATTATTAGATTATTAGACAATAAAGGATTGATTATTATTATACAGCACTATTACAGAGATCGCAAAAGGTTTTCTTATATCCAACAACACAGAAACTGAATGAAAACCAATGCTATGTTCAGCTCTAGTTAAAAATACACCTACAATGCCGTATGAAGGGAAATAGGTACAGATACTATGAACTATGAAATGTGTGAACATAATGACTTTAAGTCTGGGATTTCTATTGTTAGCCGTCCATTAAAGTAAATACTGTAACTAACATGGAGAAATGTAACAAAAAAATTTTTAATTGATCAACTGAGAAGCAGTGCACCACAAAATAAAGTACACAAGGATATTTTCCTGGAGCAGTGCAAACCGGCTAAGCAAACTTTTGACAAATATGACACCACCTAATATACTAAAATGTGCAGCAAACGTTATATTCAGATATTATGTTATGAGAGTCTAAGTCTATATAATGACAATAGGACACATTCTGCTACATAGGAAACGCATATGGGTGTTAGCCGCTGAGAATCTGAGTTTATTCAGCAGGATCCTGAAATGCGGTATCTGAATAAGTCAACGTCCAGCTTTGTCTCGGAGTCATCAAATGCTCCACCTTCTGTTACCATGAGAAACACGAGCCTGAGCACTGTATGGCGATCATGTAAAGGCGTAAACTAAGAGGTATAACTCAGAAAAATAACAGTACAGACAATTCTTAAACACCACAAACTATTGAGACCGGTTCGGAGGCAAATGGGGGCGCTAACTTAATGGCGGAGTCACGTGACCATGTAAATAAGCAATATCTCTGCAATGAAGCAACACAGAGGACAGTTTTAACGGCACAAACCGTCACAAACGCTGGCCAAATGATTGCGATCGCTTTGGTTGAAATCAGACGCAAATGGGAGGGTGGGGGGGACAACCTTACAAATACAATTACTTATTATCGCACAAACTAAGGCAGCACAAAAGACAGTTTCCCACTGTAGTTTATGCTAATCAGGGTTAAATCACTCATAGCTGAGAAAAATGTCCTTCTTTTAGCATTCTCCAAACATTTATCTATTTTAAACACAAAGTGATGCAAAATACCATCAAATGTATTTTCTTTTCAAGAAGAAGACTGATACTGCAGTCTATGGGATATTGTACCACTGTAACGGCAAAATTCTTGAGTCATCATGAGCCGTAAAGATTTCATTAGTAAGACCATGAAGACAGCTAATGAAAAAACTAAAGTGAAGGAGATAGGAATAGATTTCTTTGCCAGATTAGTGTTTTAGTCTTTGGATAATGGCAAACAAAATCCACAAATTCCACCTCACGTTTCAAATATATTACTTGACAGACATTTTAATGCAATTGTCATACAGGATTCCACTCTGGACTCTGGTTCCCACCTTTGGTTCAAAAACATGTACATCGGTGATTGGGGGTCTCTAAAAAAAACACAGTGTGCTCTGTGCCTGTCCTGTATCGGCCGTCCCCGTTTAAAGAATGTCTGACTTAGAGACAACTCGTACTTACAAACATCTATAAAGGATATTATATTGAATTACAAATACAAGGTCTTGTAATAAGAAACGCACATGCGGCTGTGTGACACTCATGAAAACACTGTCTGACTTCAGCAGTTCGTCAGTTCAATGTACAGTACAGTACCATATGTAGTTACTTTTATAATTACTTGATAATAATAATAATACTTTATTATTATTATTGTGTACTGTATTATTATTTTTCCAACTTACCTACAAATTAGACTTAGTCAGACTTAGGCAACAGATCTCGTTTGTAACCTGGGGACTGCCTGTGCTTCCTGGGACAACGTCCACCCTGTGAAGTCATACTGGATGAGCAGCTTTGATAGCTGCATATTTATGCAGAAATCACAAGAGGCATGAAATGTACAAGCCCTAATATAGGTGCAGCAGTGTGGAAAGCTCTGCTATCGGTTATGCGTCTAACAGAAGCATTGCGGCTTCTTTTCTGGTGCCAGCCATGAGTGGTGGAGACGTATAGTCTGGGCATCGGTATTACTAATGTCACATCACATCAGTGCAAGGTGGGCCAACCTCGCTTTTCCCGTAATAACCTTGTAGAGGCCCACTTCAAAATTCTGTATCTGCAGAAAGGCCCATTTTAGCACATTTCCTAATCTATCGTGTCAATCCCAACTATTACTATAATGTATACTTTTTAGACAGATTACTTCTTATTGAGGGGGATCGCATTCTAAAAGCAGTACTTGCAGTACCCATAATCATAAGCACATGTTGGGAATCACATGCCATTCATGATTATATCCATGTTATTGCTATTTAATTTCAAGGGCATTTAAAACCTTGTGAAAAGTAGTAGAATTGCCATTCATCCACTCACAGAGGGAAATACAACCTGATTTTTCTCTAGTAAAACAATCCAAATCTTGCTATTTATCTTCAGGACACAAGTGGAGGCACTTATATACAGCTGAAGGTTAACATGGGACTGGCAAAGGGTAAAAGACAACATTTTCTAGCAAAGATGAGGAGAAAAACAGAACAGAACATGGAAGGTCAGGGAGAAAGATGACTGTATTAGTACAACCCAAAGCTTTATCTAAAACTGCAATAGGGGAACAAATGGAAAAGTAAGTTGTATGACATGGTAATGCGTTTATATACTCATGCAGATGACTGCATTATTAGTAAAGAGGATGAAAAATTGGGGATAGTGCCACAGTAAATTCGGAGAGAAGATACGCATGATTTGTAATTGTGTTGTGAGGGAGCAATTAAATGGACGAACAGGTGAGTGAGAGAGGCGATAATACGACTCAATACGCTGAATGCAGATTTTTATAGAAGTACTGCTTGATTCTTGGCTAAAATTGCACCGCCAGTTTTTGCTGCAGCGATTTAGGAAAAACGCGGAAACCTTGATCAGACTTTGCACTGTGCTTCCAAAGTCAAAGGCCCCAGATATCCTCCTAAACTGGTGAACTTTGCCTTCCATGCGGATCCATGACTAATGTGCTTCCATAAACTTGCCTGATGTTGGGTTCTTGGATTACGTCTTGCACCTTAGTCTGCGCAAAGCAGTTCCTCTGTGATGATCTGGTCACTTAGTCACTGTCATGCATGACAACAGTACAGCTTTGTTTCACGCACACATTTATGGGGTGGCAGAGTTGCTCATTGAGTAGCACATCCAGGTTTGGTGCTTCAAATCTTGCTATTGTTCTCTGTATATGTAGAGATTGCAAAGTATACTGTATTTTGGTCTTTTAGTGTATGATTGAGCTTATTTTTATATTATATGTTATATATGATTTATATTTATGTTCAGTGATGGATGGGCATGCCACCCACAGTATATTCCTGTCCTTTGTGTTGCTGATCCAGGTCTCAGTAACTCTGACCAGGACATACAGTTTGGAGATAGATGAACACCATTAAAACCCAACTAGAGTTAACTGCTAAACTTTTAATAGCTATATGGATACAATACAAGTATATTTATGTATCAAAGGGGGGAAGGTTTGGTTTCACAATTGGTAGGGACCAAATAAGGCCCTAACCCCCCCCCCCCCACACACACACACACACATAACCCCGACATTCTTGGAGAAATTGCTGGAAGGTGACACTAACTCACATGAGACAGCAAATGTGATGCATTCAGCTGCCTGATGAAGCGGAGCTGAGATAGGAGGCAGATGTTTTACAGGTCGGCCTACAGGAGAGTCAGGGCCTGACTTACGATCCATTATTTACGGCTGACAATGAAACTCATCTCTATTTACCATCAAACATTATATAACTTTATTCACTCATGATTCACATTCACAGTGGTTGCCTGCAGTTCGCGAACACAATCCATTCCAGGAAAATGGTCGTCAACCAATTTGTATGCAAACCAATGCAATTTTTCCCATAAGAAGGCATTGAAATTCGATTCATTCGTTCACAAGCCTACCAAATGGCTAATTAAAGTGTCCAGGGGCCCCTAGGCTGCAATTTCCATAGGCCCCCAAATGCCCCCACTCCCAAAAACAATACACTAACTATATAATTATAAAGTATTAGTAACTATAAAATAATTTCTACAGTCACAGAGAATGTGATGCTTTATTAGACGAGAGCAATCACATCAGAAGAAGCTACACTTTCACATCAGTCGTATGCAGGAAACAGAAAGAGCGTAACTGAGACCTCATTGAATAAAGGCATCACAATAGCAGTAACCATAAACATGACATTCTGACCCAGCGTGTGTCAACACAATGTGCACCCAGGCCACATTTACCATAGACTGCATAAACCACAGATAACTGTACAGAGAGGGAAAATTCCGAAAGACTATAAAACAACTTCTTATTGCAAGAATGTCTTCCTCTTTGCTGTCCTGGCAGAAAACTCCTTGATTAAGCTCATAATTTCCATTTTACGCAGAAAAAAAACGCATGAAAAGAGCACGAAAAAAGAGAGAAATTTAGAATTGGTTTCCCCGTTCAGTTTTAACCAATCACCAGCTCACAAACAAGTAAATGACCAATAGAATATCACCTCTAAAAAATAAGAATTAAAAAAAGAGATGGCCAATAGGGGCCCCCTGATCATTGTGGGCCCCCTAGGCTGGAGCCTAGGGAAGCCTGTTCATTAATCTACCCCTGACCATGACCCTTCCGCTGCACATTCAATCCACATGCAGCACCGACAGCATGTCATCTCTTCAGTAGCTACGTCAAGCAAATATACTCTTGGCTTAGAGCCAGCAAGGGTCTTGGGAGGAATAGAGTAAGTAATTATGAGTCCATCATCACCTGGGAACACATGTTCTGTGCCTGTACTGCAAATCCTGAAGGGAAACTGCAGCTGAAATTTTACCCATAAAGTACTTAATATGATTCTCACAGTCATCAGCAAAAAACACTTAGTTTATTGTCACATACACATTCGTTTACCAAAATGAACCATTCAAACCTATGTGGCAATTCCATGTATTTCATCAAAGTCAGTTATCAATGTGACAGTGTAACTAACAATCTGAAATATGACGTAAATATCACCACAAAACTAGTATGTAAGAGCGCTAAGTCTTATACACTAAGAGTACCAATAGATGAAGAACTGAAGTGCAGGAGCCTTTCAGTTTGAAAGTGGTCTGTAAAATCTGAAGAAGCTTTAAGTATCATCCCTAACATGGATTATCTGCTCATCCAAGACCTGAGAAGCCCTCACAGATCTGCATATATTAAGCCTTATATTTCCTGCCAGGTACATATCCTAGGTGATAAATATGTAACGTTATGAAATTAAGAGAACAAACATGGACTATGTTTGTAGACTGTAGGAAGACTGTAAGACTGAGTCTCCTTAATATATGAAACAGACAAAGAGACAGACAGATATGTTGTAAATATTTGACCCAGGAAAATATCCTGCAGTAGGTTGTTTCTCAGCCAACATTACAAAGAAGCAATGCAGAGGTTCAGAACTTCAACAGCTCATACCCTGAAGAAATGTGAGCCTTGTTTTTTGAGGGTCAGAAAGAGATGCCCCAAGTTAAATATTTTGATTTATAGCAGTTTCTTTCTTGTGTGTATCCCTGATTCGTTTCTGTGAGTGATGCGTTTCTCTCTCCTCTAATCGACGACACCATTAACTGGTTGTGGTTCATTCTCCTAACAGTTCCCTCATGCTGTTGGTCATGCAGAGAAAAATAACCGCAGTGGTTAAGGGAGAGTCACTGCCTTTTGATGGTTCAAGGCCCCCTGTGGGCTGTAGAAAATAACTTAGATTTATGAATCTATTTCTTATTCTAGGCTCAGTGTTGTCAGGCGCCTCCATGCACGTGAGACAGTGCCAAAGCACAGAAGATGACAAATAGTACCAAATGAAAGGGCAGATCACCATCAGGTAGACCGATGGACATTCTGCTTTGTTGTAATGCCATTGTTCTGAATTAAAAGTCTTGAACCAGATGAACAATTTGTATCTAGTCCATGGATATGAAGTGAATATAGTAGGGATGTCCTCCAGGGAGAGGTTCAATTGATTATTTCTTTATTATGTCCTAAACCATTTTGGCCTACGAAGACCGACAAGTCCTGGTCCACGGAAATCACAGAGCTGATAACCAGCTGTTTTGCCCATATAGAATTTATATATGAACTGTTAAAAAAATGCACTGTGGTCTCGTTTTCACACCACAGAGCTCCACAGAAAGAATGATGCATGATATATCCAAAGAAGTTGAGTCAAAATTAAAACAAAATGTTGAAACCACACACAATAATGTAATATCACATGTTATAGATTCCGTGTGTTTTTTTTTGTTGGAGGACATTTAGTTACTTATTACATATAATCTTTTACAGGCTTATTTCTTTTAGCCAGGGGGGTTTTACAGTTTTAGTATAGTATTAATTACTTTTTATTTCAACAGTATTTATTTAAAGTGCTTTTTATTTGAACCTTATTGAACTTAGCTCCACGTTTAGCTTTCTTTCAGCAGGAAAGTTTCGAACATGTAAAACAATTTGAAGTGGGTATGAAGTGTAAGGGTGTGAAGTGAAAATAAACGATAAAAAACCGAGTTTCATGTAAAAATTAATTCATTAAAGTATTCAATGAGCTTTCATATAAACAAAAATACAAAAATTTGAATCATTGTTCATCTGGAAAGGAAGTGAGCTTGAATATTACCATATTAACAGTGTTTGAAGGGTGGGAAACAGGGGGCAGCACTCATCTCCTAATTCAGTACCAGATTCCAGCACTCGCCTTTTAATTCAGTACCAGGTGCCCCGTACTCCCCATGTTATTCAGTAGCAGGTACCAGTACTCCCCATGTTATTCAGTACCAGGTACCAGTACTCCCCATGTTATTCAGTACCAGGTACCAGTACTCCCCATGTTATTCAGTACCACATGCAGGTATTCCCCATGTTATTCAGTACCACACGTCGGTACTCCCCATGTTATTCAGTACCAGGTACCAGTACTCCCCATGTTATTCAGTACCACATGCCGGTATTCCCCATGTTATTCAGTACCACACGTCGGTACTCCCCATGTTATTCAGTACCAGGTGCCTGTACTTCCCATGTTATTCAGTACCACATGCCGGTATTGCCCATGTTATTCAGTACCACATACCGGTATTCCCCATGTTATTCAGTACCACACGCCGGTACTCCCCATGTTATTCAGTACCAGGTACCAGTACTCCCCATGTTATTCAGTACCAGGTACCAGTACTCCCCATGTTATTCAGTA
>JAODJX010007277.1:0-18008 GCA_026776945.1 Isichthys henryi
ACTGTGGGGGGAAACCGGAGTACCCGGAGGAAACCCCATAACGACATGGGGAGAACATGCAAACTCCACACACATGTGACCCAGGCGGGGACTAGAACCCAGGTCCCAGAGATGTGAGGCAACAGTGCTAACCACTGCACCACCATGCCACCCCAATATTTATATTCATCTACAAAATATATTGTTATACTTCAGGGCCAGGTAATAAAGACTAGTAAATAACCTGTCAATTAATGTGTGCATTTTATATTGTGCTGAATGTGATGTTTGCCGACTGTGATTATTGTTTGAAATATAGGCTTTCCCTATCTGTGCCACTGCTGATTGTCCCTAGCAGTGCACGGCTAATAAAGGTGAACTCCTTGTTTATATAAACAAGATAAAATGACCCACCGCACTGATTCAGCTGTAGTATGTATATTTGTGCATAATTTTAACCTGTTTATGTTATACTGGTTACACTAAATAAATACTGGAGGACACCCATTATTTTAGTGATTAAATTATATTTATTACTATGTTAAAAACATGATAAAAATGAAATATCTTATTTAAGGCAGAAGAGAATAGACATTCACAAGAAATTCATAGAGAAAAATAAAGCTTTTAACAATGATTAAAAATAAGGATCTAAATCTGAAGGGGAGCACATTCTTCAATGCCCAAAGTACGCAATCAGTCCGAAAACTGGATAATAGAGTTTAACAATAGGAAACTGCAAAACCAGGCAAAGACACACCTAGGCCTGATTTACAGACATAATGTAGAGACGAGATGTGTAGCTCATCTTTGATTTGCATGCAGATGAGGAGAATTAAATAAAACAGAAAGCAGAAATAAATGAAAGCTCAAGACATTGTAACGTAGCAGCAGCCTCTCCAGCATCACCCTCAATGAAGTGTCTGAAATACAAAGGTGTTGGTCCATACCGGCGATAAAAATCGATACATTCACCAGCCAGCACAAGACCTCAAAATAACCCTCAAGGTCTTACAAAGATAACCGTCAAAGATCACCCATCACAGGTGGGGATTATTTTACTTTATGCTTCTAAAATGAGCAGAATGTTAACGTTTAGCTTTAAGCTTGCCATTAAAATATACAGCATGTTTTCCTAACATCATTTCTTACGAAAAGTACACCTTTTAAAATGAACACTTATGTGCATGGGTAACAGAAAAACAGCATCTTCACAAAATAATCTTTTACTTTCATTTTCTTTAATTTTTTAAGTGCATTCCTATTCCTTTGTACAGATTATTTATTTACCTCCATTTGCTCAATCACAACACCTTAAATGGTACAGTGGTGCAGCCATCTTACACAAAGAAAGGATAATGTAAATCAACTGCCTCAAAACTCAAAATATCAAGGTAACAGAAAACATACAGTGAGATTAGGAAAATGTTTTGTTTAATATAAATGTCAGATTTACAGAACACTGACTATAATGCATGGTATTTGGAATACATCATCTAGGAGTGTTTCCCCTACATCGGACCTGGGGCTATTCCGGACAATTTGTCATACTTTGCACAATTTATACGCATGAATCACAAATACGGAGCCTGCTTGCCTTTGACAAAAACATAACACTCGGTCTTCTTTGGTTGATGCTACTGTACATGCTTGTTCCTGTGGTTCCTACCACCACCACAATACATCTAACCCAAAGAGACATCTTACAAACTAATTAAATACTTAACACCAAGCATTTTAAAGGTGAAATGATAATCATTCATTTCTGCAACCCTCTTCTACATATTTATTCCAATGGTGTCTGCTGGTGAATGTAAACAAATCTGTTTATTTAATATGGTGGACAGCAGGCTGAGCAGAGGAGCTAAGCTGAGGTTCTACTGCAGGACAGTCACTATGTTTTAAAGCATAAATTTAAGCATTACAATATCCAGAGTGTACACAGTCTACAGAGATGGGCATCTGGACAGCAAAGACATGAAAGTGATTCATAGCTTTGGAACATCTTACCCTAACACCCAAACTGACCAAGGCGCCACACAAAACACCTACACTAAACAGTGGAACGGCTCACAGCCTTCAGATAAACCTGTACACAATAAGTTAGCAGTTGTTTCAAGACTAATATGGATGTTTGGAAGACCGTACCCTGGGGAAAGCTCCATTTCCCAGAAAACACACACAAGTCTATTAACTGATTGACTCAGTCCAGAAATCTTATAATCTGACTCCCAATCATTAGCAAGATTTTTGTAATTCAAAATGAATGCAAAATCCTTTCTGTTACAGCAACAATGGAAGTAACCACAGGTACTTCACCTTGTTTAAAAGGTCATCCAGGTTATAGGTATACAGGTAAGTATAAGGATCCGTTATTTCCGAGAGACGTAATTTCTTGTGCAGGAGAGATATAAGAAATAAATAAAATAAATAAAAGAGCACTTCACTGTTCTTAAGACATTTCATAGCCAATTCTACTCCAGAATCCAGGTCACCTTCAGCTTTATTTATAGATACAAATATGCCAACACTGCTTGCATTAATTCCAGAGCATGTTCTTATGTGTGCATTAAAAAGCAACAACATGTATTCAATAATTAGCATTGCACAGTTTAAGGAAGAAAAAAATGTATACATGACAAGACAACATCTTTTTAAAAATTAAAACACTGAAAAAACCACTAGAGCAAAAGAAAAATGCTATGTAGCCTTGTGGACAAAACTTTCATACTTGCCAGCTAAGCTCATGATGGAGCACTTCACAAGCACAGCACATCTTCACAGTGCACACTGAGCACATCACAAAAGCTGTTCCAGTTTCTTGCAGGTTTTGGATGTTTGGGCACCACATGATCCTTAAAGCATGAACGTACCTATCTGCACTTACCGACATTCAAGTCATTCTGAAACAATTAAACAAATGCATGATAGATAGAGGAGAAACAAAATGCATACCGAGTCATTTAAAAGGCCTCAGTCACACGGCCAGGTGAAATTTCTGTAGTAAATACTGTCCACATATAACATTCTTATATTATGATGTCAGCTATAGCATTCATTTGTTGACCCCATTACAGGCATCAGCTGTTCAATGCTACAAACAAATTGTAAAACATAAGATTTACAAAATGACAAAACAATGAGGTTCTCTCATTCAGCCCCAGCTGAACACTTAGTATTAGCACTCTTCTCAGGCCAGCAATGCTGTGTTTTCAAAAAACAATCTGCATTAACATGAGTTATATCTTGTTCACTACATTCATTTCAAACACACATTGGAGATCTTCTCTGCTTTCCTTTCGGTTTTGTGTCATTCCATATTTACAAAAATGACTCAATGGTTCAGACTGCTTCCACATGACCTGGCAGTCTTGACCGTGACCTTGCCAGTCCACAGCACTCAGCTCTGGCTGCCAGCGCCCGCCAGGCTCTTCCTGCGTACCTCACTGGGCTTCTTGCCTGTGGCGTTAGCAGCTGAGCTTCGGGCCCCTCGTGTCGAGGGCTGGGAAGCCAATGTGGGCTTTGCCCCACCTGGGGGGACCTTGCTGAGTGGGTCAGTACTTCGTCCAGGCTCGATAATAGTGTTTATAACTAAAAACAAAAAAGAGACGGAGTAATGCAGCGATTCCCTTGCAGCTAGTCTTACATACGCGCCAATAAGGGGCCTATATGATACTTTTATTTTCACATTTAGCACTGAAAAACAAAGCCATATAAAGGCACTTTGGAGCAGAAATGGATTATTTTTCATAAAATGTATTGAAATTATGGGCAAAAATTGTATGGACATATCCTGATAGGAACTGTACTTTCCGGCACGACAATGCAATGGAGTTACATCAAATAGCAACATTATAGTAAGACCACAAATTCATCAATTAGAATACAAGACAACAGATATCTAATCAACAGTAACAGTCTAGTGCTATCTGTTCTTTAACTGCACATATTCCATTAACTAATTTATTATTATTATTAAATGTTTATGTACATAATTTTACAATATTCCATTTTCAGGATATTCAGTTTGTGTACTCTATACTTTTTACGTTTGTTTGCACCACATTTACCTGATTGCACTGTTGACTGTCTATGCACTATACGTAATCTATCTATGCACTATACGTAATCTATCTATGCACTATACGTAATCTGTCTATGCACTATACGTAATCTATCTATGCACTATACGTAATCTGTCTATGCACTATACGTAATCTGTCTATGCACTATACGTAATCTATCTATGCACTATACGTAATCTATTTATGCACTATACGTAATCTATCTATGCACTATACGTAATCTATCTATGCACTACACTCTCGCTGCTGTATGCACCCAAATTTCCCTCTAGGATCAATAAATTTCATTGTAATTTTAATCTCAATCTTAAAGCAAGAACAAGAATACAGGCCATACATCACGTGCAGCATAAAAACAACTGACACCTTGGATTTTCTTACCTTCTAGTTGTTTATGAACTCTTCTTAATTCCTTCAAAATGGAACTGATTTCCTGAGGTGACAATATAAACAGTATGAATATGAATATCCAAAACATAACACAAATTACATACACTATTTTATGATGTTTCACAATAACTAAGAATTGGTACCGGAGAGAAAGACAAAGGAGACCTTATTTGATGTCTTTAGTATAGGCACTTCATTCTCAGCACTGATCTTTGCCTCAATTTCTTCCCACACTTCTGTCCTGTTGTGGAACAATGCCCTGAAATGGCACAGAAGGGACAGACTCAAAACGACAAAACTAAATAATGTAGGAGTTTCAAGACTGAAGTCTGAGGAAGGCAGACACATAGGTGGTTGAAAGTGGTTTGAAGGTTAGGAACAATTTAAATCCTTAAGAACTGATAAAAAAAAAAGTTTTTTTTTTATTTCTCTCATTTCATGCTTTCATGTTTGTATGGAAACAGATATGTGCTCTTGTTTATTTCCAGAAAAGTACCTGTTTTGTACAATCAATTCTGAAAAGACAAAAAGTCCATACAGTCTTACTTCATTTTCTCTGCCAGCTGTTCAGTGTTCTCCCTAATTGCCAGGGACAACTGAGACACAGGATTCAGCATCAGATTGTCTAAAATGACCTGCAAAGTACAAATGTGTGTTTTTCAAATTGCCCCTATGTCACATTGCCCATATGTATTCTTTTTCCCACAGAAAATTGTAAAAGAACAAAAAGAGGTGAATGTTAAAGAAATAACCACACCAGAGAAATTTTGCTGCCTTGAGATACCAACAGGATGAAAATTTTGAAAGAAGAAAGAAAATGACCTCTTCACGATTCCACAGTCGCCGTTTGGAATCTTCTTCATTCATATTTGGGTCTGGGTCCCGGACTCCCACTGCACCTGGTGGAACTTTTTGGTAGTTCAAGCTGGCTTCTGGAATGTGCTGAATTAACTGTGAGTGAAGACATAAATGGCCATTAGGAGGAATTAACCAGACTATCATCATAAACAAGCTGGATATGGGATTATACTGCATACTATATGATGAGTGGGTAACAGTGACAGTATGAAAATGTTACTCGACATATGGGGTAGGTGGAGGACACTGACTGTTTAGAAATGGCACTCCAGAGTTCAGGAGGGGCACTCATAATTCAAGCCAATCATTAACTGTACAAAAGTCAGTCAAATTACAGGAAATCATTCACACATTCACAGAAATCATTCATGTACAGTGCTGTGCAAAAGTATTGTGCCATCAAAGAACATTTAATGCTATTTACCAGGGTAGTAAGTGTTAGTTTGTCAGGAAAAGAACTAAACACAGTTCAACATTAGAATACATGCAAATGAACAGTAACACAGTAAAAAGTAATATGAAGTTTTTCTCTTCCCTTAAAATGTATTGATATCTCGCTGGACAGCTAGAGGAACACAGGTTCAGTTCCCAAACCTCTGCACAGCGGCACCTCAGCCACTCCACATGTTCATTAAATTTCACCACCAATTTAATTAATTAGTTCATAACGTGATGCAATATTGATTAGCCAAACATGGAATGCTAGTGGATATTTCAATAAATACATGGGTATGTTGGACAGTTACTGCAAATACTTTTGGGAATGATTTTAGAAGAGGTATTGAAATGACTAGCCTAATATATACAGTGCCAGTCAAAAGTTTGGACACAGCATGCCACCTACAAAGGAGAGTTATAGTATTACATAAAATGACCAGGTCACCTGACCTAAACACAGTAGGAATGGTTTTGGGGGAGTTAGACCAGAAAGTGAAGGAAAAGGAGCCAGAGTTCTAAAAATGCCAAAAGTCGCGTATTTTGTTTGGTTACTTATGGTTAAGGTTAGGGATGGGTAGGGATTAAGGTCTTCATCACGAGTGAGGGAAGGATGATACGGGAGATCGACAGGCGGATCGGTGCGGTGTCAGTAGTGATGCGGGCGCTGCATCGATCTATCATGGTGAAGAGCGAGCTGAGCCAAAAGGCAAAGCTCTCGATTTACCAGTCGATCTACGTTCCTACCCTCACCTATGGTCATGAGATATGGGTAGTGACCGAAAGAACGAGATCGCGAGTACAAGCGGCCGGAATGAGTTTTGAGAGGAGCTGCATTGAGAGGAGCCAGATGAGGTGGCTCGGGCATCTACTTAGGATGCCTCCTGGATGTCTCCCTGGTGATGGGTTCTGGGCATGTCCCACTGGGAGGAGGCCCCGGGGAAGACTCAGGACATGCTGGAGGGACTATGTCTCTCGGTTGGCCTGGGAACGTCTCGGGATTCCCCCTGGAGGAGCTGGATGAAGTGGCTGGGGAGAGGGAAGTCTGGGTTTCCCTGCTGAGACTGCTGCCCCCGCGACCCGACCTTGGATAACCAGAGGATACTGAATGGATGGATGGATGTTGGGATTAGTTTTCCCCATATAAATAAATGGAGAGTCCTCACAAAGATATAATTACAAATCTGTGAATGTGTGTGTCTGTCTGTGTATGAAGTTTATTTAAACATATATTCTTTGACTGCCTAAGACATTTGCACAGTACTGTACACATTTTGTAGTTTGGTTTATCTGTTTAGTGTAATTGTTAGTTTATTTTGGGTATCAGGTAGCATACATAGGATTTACATGTATGATAGCTCTGAGAAATGGGCTTGAGTCTCAGATAAAAACATAAACAATAAATGAGGAATGCACCTGGGAAAAGCGGGTGGCCTGCAAGGATGGAAATATTCTCTGTTTACAAACAGAAAAAGAAAATGGCCATAAAGATCAAGCACGTCTTGAAAGACAATCCACGCTCCTAGCAGATCTGAACAGTGAAATGTCCTTATGCGTATAGTTTAATTCTAAAATACAGTTACATAGGGGGCAAAGAAATGGAGTTATTTAAAGCATTAGTGCAACTTTATACAGCTGAATGTAGCTATCCAAACCAGTCTATATTGTTGTCTCTGGAAAGTTAATTGCAACAGAAATCCCCTACAAAAGTAGTGCACTGATTGTGGGTACTCTGTGGTCCTCTACCTCCTCCCGCGCAGAAATGGTGGAGGCTGGAGTGTTGGGCATAGAGCCAGGTGAGGTTGTAGTGCCCATTCCCGAGTCAGCTTCACCTGCCACATCATGGATCTCTTGAGCCAACATAGCCAAGTCTTTGGCTAGGTCCTGACTCAGCCTGCAGCAGTCAGACACAGATGCATAATATATCATATACATACACTGAATTCTCAACTGCATTGTTTTCTCTGTACATGTGTATCTGTGTTTAAGTGCTGTTGAGTACACAGGTTTTTCTTCCAATTCACCAAACAAAGAAGCTCCTTATTCCCCCATGACTCAAAGTTACCTGGCAATTTCAGCACTGTGTGTGGACCAATGCTGGAAGGAGCTGGTCTCATTGTCCACTGCTGAACCTTCATTTTTGGCTTTGGATTGGACTTGAGCAGCCTTGGTGATACTCGGCGTCTGTGTAGCTGCTGAAGCATGGGAGCGCTTGTGTTTAGCAGTGCCTGCAGGGGCATCATATTCCTCCTCCGATGTAGAGGAATAATCGGAGCCTTTCTGCCGTCGCCGAGAACCTTCCCAAGTTAGTTGGTTTGAGGAAAGGAGATAGGTAGTTGATAGTGGTTTGAAGGATAGATTTTGGAAAATGAGGGGTTCCAGGATTGAATGTTAACATTTGAGGAGAATGTTGCACCAGGTGTTGGTGATATACAGTTGAAAGTTTGAAGGGTTAGGGTAAAGGGAAAATAGATAGGACATAAGCAGATATAGTTACAGTAATTCACCAGCATGCAAAAGCCAAAGGAGAAACAAATTTGAAGTGGTAATCATTTTGTTCATACAGTTTTTGATTTTAAGGCCATGAAGCTCAGTTTTAAAATACAATTTCAGGTAAATCCAGATGACCACTTCACAATATACTCCAAGGTGTAAATAAAAGAAATTCTCATTTATTATTATCAATGTATCGTTAATATAGTTCAAAATGCAAAGCAAGAAACTGAATTATTGCAAAAATATTAACAATTTCAGGCAGCCAAAAAGAAGTGTTAACTGGAAAGTGTTAGTTGTTATATTGAACTCCAGGCAGAAGCAAATCATATACTGTAGACCTACTAATGTATGACTTATACTACTATACTATGCTATGCTATACTACATTATAGTACATTATACTGCACTAACACTAAGTCAATAGTATATTAATTCTGGACCACTGCTATAGGTACAAGATCAAGGGGGTGACACCTATTCACTCAAGAAGCAAGGCTTGAAAAAAACATGCTAAAACAGCATACCATTCACTTAGATTTACTTTCGTTTGTCGGTTGAATTCATTCCACAAAAAAGTCACCTGTCAAACTCTTTCATGGCACAATTCTATTACATACATGTATGCAACAAACTCAGCGAAGTTAACATGTCAGCAGCCAAGATGAACACACCCTTTTCACTTACCGGTAGTGCTAGAATACTTGGCACTGCTGGATCGAGCGCGGGTGATGGGCTGTTTTGAGGTAGTGGTCCTGGGTCCCTTTCCAGCCCCAGGCTTCATCTCAGTTGTTCCTGCCTTACGAATGGAGGTACTGAGCTCTGAGCTACGATTAAGAGCATCAGCCCGGCTGGTGGACTCAGCATCACTAGGCATGGTGAATGAACCCGTCCTCTTCCTAGGCAAAGCTAAGACATCCAGGCGAGACAATTTCTTACTGTCAGCCGGGGCTTTGGTTGGTGGGTTGATATCGGAACCTTGGGAGGCTCGGTCTGTCTCTGTGCCCTCAGTATCAGAAGCCTCGCCCAGCCGGGCCCGACGCAGCATAGATGCACGGGTGGGTCGTGGGGAGGAGAGGCTGTTGGAGCGAGTCAGTGCTTGATACACCACTCCTTTCAAGGAATCTTTCTGGAGCACAGCTGGAAGACGTTTGCGGGTACCAAGCCGGGAACCAGACTCATAGTCAGAGGAGGCCGTTTCGGGCCAGTACTGCAAGCTTGAGCTTTGCTGCTCATCTGTGAAGTCCAGTGAGCCACGGTTCCCAGTGCTTCGGCGGATCTGAAGACGTTTATTCGGCTCGCCCTTGCTGGTGTGGTCGGTGACATGGGCACGGCGCTTCTCAGATAAACGTTCACGGGCGGTTGGCTGGCGGGCCACTAGACTTTGGGCAGACGGACTGGATGATTTCCCCTTCTGCAAGATACTACTGGTCAACATCTTGGCTGGTGCAGAGGGAGCATTTTTGTTACTGATCAGACTGACAGTGCTGCCTGTGTCCAAATCAGAATCCCCAGACAGTGAGTCCCCTGCGTGGCTGGAAGATCCCACATGCTTCTGCTCTACCTCATTAAGAGAAGGGCTCTGGTATAGCTCACCATGTTCAATGATACACAGAGCAGGCTGGCTGGAGATGTGTGGAAGCCTGCTGATGGGGATGTCATCGCTTGGTCGATCCTTAGTGAAGCTCTCTTGTCTGACAAAGGAGACGTTGGGCTCCTTTTTGAGCTGGCCATCAGTGCCCTGTGAATGGAGGCTGGGAGCAGAAGCATTCGGCCTGACAGCTCTACGGGGCTCACGATTACTTGAATGCCTTGCAAGAACAGTTGCTGGGGAAATTCTGGGAGGTCCATCCTGTTCTCTCCTAGTCTGAAACAGAGCAGGTGCCAAGTCTGTTTTGGAGTAGGTCTCCTCTGACCCAATGTAGAACGATGTAGATTTGACTGAAGATGCAGTCTTTTCTGGCTCTTTGGCTTCATTCTCAGTTTTCTCCTGATTCCTTCTAGCTCGACTGCCCTTGTTTCGATCGACTACAGAGCATTCATCTGACTTGCTGGCATCACTAAGGCTGTCCGGGTCCAAGTCATCCTGGAGGTGCAACTTCCTCGATTCTTGTTGATGAGGCTCAGTGGAGCCATTTTCTGATGTGTTACATTCTGTGACGGGGTCATGCTGAATGAGAATAGTAGGAGCTGCACTCTCCGACTTTTCCACTTGTGGTACCTGGGGGAGGAGCCGTCTTGTTCTGGATCCTTGGTTGTTCTCCACATCTGTTTTATCTATGCATTGACTCAGCATTGGTTTGGCATGGCCATCTACATGAACAAACAAACATGCCATTTAATGACACACTATTAACCAGAATACTTGTAATGTGTTCTCCAGTCATGTGCTGCTGCCATTTAGTGTGACTCACCTGCGTTGGAAAGATCCTCCTGAGAAAGTGCTGCTGTAGGTCCGGACTCACTATAGCCATCAGCCAGGCTGGCCCAGCGGGAAACCCACTTGGAGGCACCTGTGCCTGCAGATGAGGCTGTATGCACCTGAAATACAGTCGTCTGTGTTTGACTAATAAGTCTGTGTAATCTGTGTTTGACTAATAACATTTTTCTAGGAATGTTGTGTCTATAAGAATCTATGAATACAATGAATACAATCATAACACATTATAATGCATTCATAAAGTATAAAAATGGCTATAAATATTTATAAAAAGGCATACATTATACTCATGTTTACTTTATGAAGCTTTATGAAGCTGTCAACTATAATGCATCATAAATACTGTCATAATGCAATACAAAGCATCCGTAATTCTTGTACTGGCCATTTTAATGCATTATGAAGGTATCTATAGTACATTATAGATGAGAGCTTCATTGGCGCTTATGAAGTATTATAATCAACACTATCAACACCTTATGATTGTCAATAGGAAATGCTGTAATGCTTTATTAATTCTTAAACCAACCATTATAATGCATCATGCATTATAGAAGAGTGCTTCAAGTAAAGTGTTACAAAAGTAACTTCATGAATGAAGCAGAAGGGAGCTTGCAAAGTAAATTTCTTTTCTCAATATGAGTTTATTAGGTATTTTTTGAGCAGAATGAGAACCCCAAAATGAATATGAGAAATCAATGGACTTTACCTGTGACTGGCTGATGAGACTGTCACTAAGGGTTGCGGAGTTTAAATCTTGGACCAGGGTTGCCTTGAAGTCACCAGCACCACCCTGGCTTTGAGGCTGGACAGCCTGTTGGTCTTGCTCCTTGTTTATGACGGGTCTCAGTACTTGAGCAGTCACTCCAGCGTACTCGGCACAATCGGGGACCCCAAACACCTGGCAGAAAAAAGGCACATGTGAGTGAAGGTGTTAGCATATGAAGAAGAATCCTAGTCAACTAGGAAAGATTAACATCATCTGGGTATTTACAGCTATATCTCATTCTTTATGCAGTAATATTGCCTTGGCCATTGGGAAAGAAGCATGTACAACTAGCTTTCCCTGAAAAATGGAATCTTTATTTTGCTTTAGGATAATCACTTATTTAAGTAAAACAGCCATTTCAAATTTAATACTGTGAATACTTTGAAACTCATCTTAACCATACACAAAATATGCAACATTAAAAATAATCAAATCAGACTGCATGCTGCCAGATACTACAATGTCACATTCCCTGCTCTGCAGTAGTCTTTAAGGAGTATCTAAATGAAACCCATGTGATGTGGGGAGATCATGCAAACACACACACATGCTGCATCTGAAATTCAATACTTCCACACTAAATAGTGCGGCAAAATAGTACACAAGATATACTAGTGCATCTGAAACCATAAGGCACATCAGTTAAGTACACAAAAAGCTTAATTTTAATGCCAGATTCTGAAAGAGCATGGAAAAGTATGCCAGTAGAGCAATTTTCAGCTCTCTAGCATGCTTAGAAACGAAGATATGGTCTCCTGAAAACCCTTACAAATTATATGCACGATTCGCGAGTGCAAAAAAAGGGGCGTGGCACCCAAATTTGAAAGGGCCATAACTTTGGATTGCATCAGAATTTTTTCATAAAACTTGGGGAATTTTCAGTGTTCTCTATAAGGATCAAAATACCAAGTTTTCATCAAAATCAGGAATGATGCCATCTGGACATTGGTTGATTTGGCACGGACTGACTCAAAAGTTCCCAGATGGTGCACTACTTCTGGCCAAAATCTGAAGTATGAAAATACTGTAAATTGAATTATGCTATTTTTTTCTACTATTATTTAAAAAAAGCAGGATGCAAAATTGTTGATTTGAATAGTAGTCATGACATAAGAAAATACATTGCAGATAAGATTCAGAGAAGTGCAATGGTCTAAGTCAGGGGTGGCCAATCTTATCTGCAAAGGGCTGGTGTGAATGCAGCTTTTTGGGATAACCTTTAGGTCAGCTGTTCAAACCCAGGTGTGAGCACTCTTTAGCCAATCAGTCCTCTAATTAGTGACCTAATTAGGGAGTTGCAGTGAGAACCTGCATACACACTGATTCTTTACGGATAAGATTGGCCACCCCTGCTCTAAGTGGAAGGCATTTTGCTGCATTTGGTAAACACTTTGTGACATCGGTACTTCCATTCATATGCAGGACATCCGTCATTAAAGGTCAAAGTCCCGCAGTTTAAATGTGACATAGTGCATCTGGAAAAGTGTACTGAGTTTGTACTCACACAGTACGGAATCACACTAAATGACCATTTATTTTGTGTGTACTGTTTCCCCATTTAAGTACATAGTGCAGAGCTCTTCAAATCTGGCCCTCGATTCAAAATCCAGGCCTTGTTTTCAGTTCTCCCAAGTAATGTAGTTAGTTTTATAATTACTGAATGGCCGCAGAGGCTTCACACCTGGGTCACTGGTCAAGAAAGGCTGGAAAATTAGCAGTACTTGGTCCTTAAGGACCGTGATTTGAACAGCCCTGACATAGTGCCTGCTTGCGTGGTTCCAAATGCAGCCACAATGAATGGAAACAGGGTTTGAACCTCCAACCCAAGAGATCTGAGACAATAAGTACTACCCATGTATCCCCTAGAGGTTTTTATACTATTCATACTATTCATTATTCAAAGAAGGGTTTTTCCAGTCCATGTGATTAATGAACTGTGAGCAATAGTATGTTAGTAAGTTTGTATCATGTAAGTAAACATACCAGTATTTCCGACAAATGTTCCGACAAGGCCTTAAGTGATACTGTACTACATACCAAGCACTTTATTGGAGCTGTGTTGCACATATCTGGTCTTATTTATCTTATTACCAGCATAACTTACTGTTATTATTACATATTTATTATAATGGGACCTTGCCTTAATTCTTTCAGTATTCTTATGGGGAAGTTGACCGCCTCACATTTCACTGCAAGTTACAGTTGCACTGTATACCTTGCATGTGACAAATAAAACTCTTGAATCCTTAATCCTATATAAAATTAGATATTTTTATTAACCAGAGCAGCTGCAACACGGCAGTATGTTTACCTTGTCGATCATACTGCGCGCCTCTTCTACCTCCTTATCCGGGGCCTCCGTCTCGATGGTGTAGGTACCTGCATCACTCAAGCTGTCTTCCTCCTCTGTTCTCACTGCCTTTGAAGCCTTGGGGTCCATGCTGTGGGCACTCATTGGCAGTGGAGGTGGAGGCACCGAGGCCTGCACTGGAGATGCATACTTTGTGGGTGTATGACTGAGTGGTTGGATGTGATCAGGGGTGGGAGCGTGATTTATGGAAGGTGGAAGGTTTGGGCTAGTATGGGGAGATGGGGAAGTTTGTAGATGGGTGGAGGTCTCCATGACTGGTGGAGCAGACGTAGGTAGAGGAGGTGTGTTCTCCTTGGTGGGTGAGATACTTTTGTTAGATTCCTTCACAAAGTCACCTGTAAAGTCTTGGTCCAGCTTGGATGTCTTGGCAACACTTGCTAAAGGTCTGGTGGAAACCGCAGAGGTGGAGTGTGAGGAAAAGCCTGACCCAGAGGGGGCGCTACTGAGCCTCTCCTCGCCCTTCTCCCGCTTTAACGAGCCGGCCCTCTGCGGAGGCCCTGGACCAGGCCCCTTCAGTGGGATCGTCACCTGCTGCGTGGCTGGGATCTGCCCTGATGAAGCAGACGCTCTTTCCCCACCCTGTCCTCCAGCTTTCCGTCTCTCCAGTTTGGCCTTGAGGGCAGAGTAGGAGTCGCCATGGGTGGAGTTATGTGTGAAGGACTGTGAGCGCTTCTTACGCGGGTTGTCGTCAAAGAACTCAATAACGAAGGCTTGCTGGTTAAGAAGCTCCTGTGGGGACGTCTTGGCTTTATCTTGTGGAGAAGATGGAGTCTCAGAAGGAGACTGGGTCTCTTTGGAGATTGCAGGCGTAGGCAGCGTGAACTTTGTTGGCAGCAGTTGGTGTCGAAGGACAGATTGCTGTGACTGAACAGAGGGTTGTGGTTGCACCAAGTTCGATGCCGTGCTGCACTTTTGCTTCAGGACTGGGTCCTCAGAGTCACTCTGGGTCCCATCCTCATGCTGGTGCCCTATCAAAACACAGAGAGGTCAAGCAAAGACCAAACATCACAAAGAACCCAGAAATTTCAGGCAGATAAGACACAGTCTAAGCCTTCACACACAATTATTGCTTTTTATCCCAAAAAATATATAATCAAGGTTATGATCTCATTTCATTCCTTCTTGATGATTTTTTCTGGTATTGACTAATATTTTTACTTTTACTTCTACTATAACAACTTTTGAATTAGTAATTTAGTCAACTTATATCCACCCAATAAATAATAAGTATTAAAATTATTTACATAATGGTCAAGCTGTATTCAAATGAGTTACATTTTTTCACAGAAGGTCATAACTATGCTTAAATTTGGTCTTGCTTAATGTTCAGCTGTTACCGTTAACACTTTCACCCACCTTTGAGAGTTTTAATGTGCATTGCTAAGTCACTCTTGGTACTATAGACATCCTCTGAGGGATTCTTCTGCCTCATCATGATGACATTGCTATTCACCAGCCAGTCAGCCACCTTGCTTTCCGCTGACATCACCTCTGTGGGTGTGGCAGCCAGCTGTTTACTCGACAGCTTGAGCTGCCTAGTGGAGAATTTAGTGACGTGGTCCTTGATCTTCATCTTTCCTGGCATGCAGTCATCAAACTCAATGGTGAAGGAAGCATGGCTCTGTACCACCGGGGGTGTGGGGGTGATTGTGGAGGTCAGTGGTGGGGCATCGGTGTCCTTAGTCGGGATCTCATGCAGCTCAGCTTCATGGGTCTTTGGCTGTGTCTGGAACTCCTTAGTGGGGATTTCAAAGTAGCTGGGCTCCCGCCGGTATGAGTAGATAGAATCGTCTTGGGATTCTCTGTAGTCTGAACAATTAATCTCCGGCATGATTCCTGAACCCTCTTTTGGGCTGCCTGTAGGAAAACATTTGTACATCTATACATCAGAAAAACCAGAAAAAAGGAGAATTGCTATGAAGTCCAGCTTGGGGTACTCATATACACTATGTTGCCAAAAGTATTGGGATACCCCTCCAAATCATTAAATTCAGGAGTTCCAATCACTTCCATAGCCACAGGTATATAAAATGAAGACCCTGGCAATGCAGACTGCTTCTACAAACATTTGCGAAAGAATGGGCCGCTCTCAGGAGCCCAGTGAATTCAAGTGTGGTACCGTGATGGGATGCCACTTGTGCAATAAATCCTTTCGTGAAATTTCCATTCTACTAAATATTCCATGGTCAACTGTTAATGGTATTATGACAAAGTGAAAGCAATTGGGAACAACAGCAACTCAGCCACTAAGTAGTAAACCACAGAGTGAGGACAAAGCATGCTGAAGCGCACAGAAACCAAGAAGTCTGCAGAGTCAATAGCAATAGCATAGAACGGTACTTGACTGCATTGTGCAAGTGTAAAGTTTGGTGGAGGTGGGATTATAGTGTGGGGTTGTTTTTCAGGGGTTGGGCTTGGCCAGTGAAAGGAAATCTTAATGCTGCAGCATTCAAAGCCATTTTGGTTAATTTCATGTTCCCAACTTTGTGGGAACCATTTGGGGATGACCCCTTCCTGTTTCAACATGACTGCGCACCAGTGCAGAAAGCAAGGTCCATAAGGACATGGGTGAGCGAGTCTGGTGTGAAGGAACTTGACTGGCCTGCACAGAGCCCTGACCTCAACCGTACAAATCAGCTTTAGGATGAATTAGAGAGAAGACTGTGTGCCAGGGCTTCTCGTCCAACATCAGTACCTGACCTCACAAACACTCTCCTGGAAGAACAGTCAAAAATTCCCATAAACACATTCCTAAACCTTGTGGACAGTCTTCCCAGAAGAGTTGAAGCTGTTATAGCTACAGAGGGTTGGCCAACTCCATATTAAAGCCTATGTATTAAGAATGGGATGTCATTAAAGTTCATCTGTGTGTAAAGGCAAGTGTCCCGATACTTTTTGCAATATAGTGTATGTTCGACTGATATTAACTGGTATTGAGTGGTAAATCGATGCCTACCTTTCTAAATCTTTTGACTAATACCTCTGATACAGTACAACCTTTTCAATTGTTTTTATTTGTTTTCCTTCCAAGCTTGGAATAGGAATATTTTTATGAACACCCAGTGAATATTTTTTCTCTGTTATATAACTCTTTCGGTCTATATCGGATGGGACTATAGCAAACATTATTCCTTTCATAAATATAGGCCAAAAATGTCAATGTAAAGACCTACAGCCTGAAGACACAAAAGTTCAAAGATTTCAGACTATAGATTTACTGCATTCCTCATGAGGCATAATTTGCTTAACCAAGCTACACTGAAAGACTGACATTCCTGCTAGCTGGAGGATCATGCATTTCTTAGAATCTGGGTGCAGGAGACCTACCTGGACTTCTTTGCATTACCTCTACAAACAGACCAGCCTACAAGAGTTCATCCAATACAGATATATGTATGAGTGCATCCCAACTGTCTTTAAAAAAATAATGGTCATAATTTGAGCACAGAAGGAGGATAAATTTAGCCCTGACAGCTAAAACTTTGGTAAAAGAGCTTCAGTCACCTTGACTGAATATTAGCTAATTAGTTAGTAATATTATTTTAAGCTCACTAGCAGATTTGTTTTCACTTGATTAGAAAGAACAGTAACTTACCCATGGTGAACCATCAGACTTACTAAGTAAGAGGCTGAAATGGTCATACTGATATTTTTTGGTAAGAGAGAAGCAGGGAAACTCAGTGACTGTCCATGGCAGAAACTAAAGGTGCATTTCAGCATCCTGAATTACAGCTTTACTACATGACTTGCTTTACTTTACCCAGAATTAAACATGCCGGAGAAGAATAAGAGAGCTGAGTGACCTTCATGTTGCTGATGTTCATTGTTGAGATGTCCCTTGCTTCCCGTGTCATCCTCCCCCCACCAAGAAGGCTGGCCATACAGGGGCGTGGGCCGCGACATGGGGGCCTCTGTTTAAACACAAACACACGTGCATGAACCCACAAGACAGTATCATGAGGAAGTTTCTACTTCAACATGATACTTGGTATGAGACTGAAACTAGAAACTGTAAACTGGATGGAATTAAATAGCAAAAATGTTGAAGATCTAAGTCTACAGGTATCTAAGTCTACAGGTTGAGTTAAAAAAAATATCATTAGACTCACTAAAATAAAGGTAGCTGATCATGAAAAAGACCTTGGTGTGTATGTTGATGCTTCCATGTCCCATTCTCGCCAGTGTGGG
>JAODJX010007289.1:0-38211 GCA_026776945.1 Isichthys henryi
ATTGCTTCCGGGATAAGCTCCGGACCCCCCGCGACCCAGTAAGGATAAGCGGTTTGGAAAATGGATGGATGGATGGAGTAGAGATAAATCTTTCCATGGGTAGGTGTTTTCAAACTTTTGACTGGTACCGTATGTGTCAAGGAATAGGTGTTTTTGGTGGTTAATTTTTTCTACGCATTACCTGTAATATATTCACAGCTCTTTTAAAAAGCTTGGTATTAGTGACTTTTAAATCCAACATGTAGTTGCAGTAAATTTTTCCCTTTAAGATATGACCCCCTGTGCTGATGGCATTCAGAATCCATTTGGTAGACAGTTCCTGCTGTAGAAGAGGGTAAAAATGTGTTACATAGCATCTTCACAGCTATGTTATTTTACAGTATTAAGAGGAATGCACTGAGCCCGTGTTTAACTTGTGATTGGTGGAATGAGGAAAAAGCATCTTAAATCAGGAATCTGAGGATTACCTAGTCAGGAAAAATTGGACATGCATTGCATTATAATATGGGGAGTATAACATGCAATCATGTATGTATCATTCAGCCCTAATTTTATTTTTATTTTGTCTTTGCCTTTATGATCTTATTAAAAGCTATTTTTAATAAAAAATAATAAAGTCATACTGTTGTGACTTCACCATTCTTTTCTTGCATGTGATTTACAGAAGAAAAGGCACGTGACAGTCTGTCACGAAGGGGATGTACATTTACATTTACCTGTTTAACAGGTGCTTTTGTCCACAGTGATGTACACACACAATGGTACACTATGAGCAATTTAGAGACCTAAAAAAAATCCCCTAACAGCAGGAAACCATATCAGCTTTCAGACTAGCCATCAGCATTGTTTTGTCCATCCAATGTGAAGGGGTGCAGTCTTTTTATTTTAATTTTACTTTTCCTCGTTTTTGTTTTTTCTTCATGGTATTTCTAAGTGTTATAGTGCGGTGCAGCACTTTCTGACCTCTTGTCTATGAAAAGTGGTTTATAAATAAATTTTACTTCCTTCCTTACAGTCTGCTTCTTTGGTGAGCAGACATTACAACAAAGTAGGGTAGTAGCATATAAGAAAATAAAGATCACACTGTACTTCTTTTTATGAAATATAAACAATTTTGACACAGAAGTTTCTGATCTCCTCAATCAAATGCTAGATGATTCATAAAATAGATCGTTAGATCAATAGCTCAGTGTAAAAAAACAATCACTCCATTACGCTCAATACCTGGTTAGCTATTAGCAACAATGACATCGGCCAAGCAGTTCTTGATTGTTCTTGATCAGTCTATCAAAGTACCATAACGTTATGGGCTGGCTCAATGCATAATAAATTGGTTTGATGCACTTAAACAATTTGTTTTTGGCAGAATAATCATTAATGGAAAGGTTAACTACTTGTCCCATTTTGCATTTGGACAACATGATATTTTGTAGCCCTTCCCAGATGTTCGATTAAAGTCTTCTGGATATTCCTTTTATACAGTACAAATGATCATGCATGGGAAGCACGTAAAAAACATGTAATCCAATCTATCATCTGTAACTTGCAAGACATTATTCTGAAAATGGGGCAGAATTAGCCCTTAAAAGGTGAATGAATCGAATGCTGGAAAAAAATGTGAAATCCCTGCAATCTTTGTAGAGAAAGCCTAGATCCCCCTAAATTTCATGTACATAGTTCCGAGACAAAAAATTAAGAATTTATCTCCTACAGAAATATAATTAAGCTACTGAAGAAGTACTACCTTGATATGGTAACCTTCACTCGCATGAGGCACAGCAGGCCAGGCAATACTCAGTACTGATGAAAACATCTTTTGAAGATCAATCTAAAATGAAAAAGATGTTGCATTTTGCCACCAGCATTTTCAGGCACCTCTTACTTATTGTTCATCATATTATTTACAGAAATGAAAAAGAAAACACCAGTCATGCAACCAACCGGAACACTGAATTCTGGGTAAGCATGGTAAACAGCATGCAGGTTTGAGGTTTTTAGTTTTGTCTGATTAGCCAGTGTTTCAATGTCACGAAGGTCATCTGAAGAGATGAAATTACAATTTCAATAATACATACATATTAACATAAAATAAACCTAAAATATTAATATTACAATATTTTGCTTCTATCAAACAAATGATTAAATACAAAAGCTGACTTACTGTCAAGTGCAAACAAAAAGATTATGATGTCCGATTTGCTCACATGTGGCAAAATGTCGTTTACAAAATCCTCGTGGCCAATGCGGAATGCTGGGCCCTAATGATTATGAATATTTCACAAAACCATCACAAAATAGAAATGCATACATCAGCTTACTGGAAAAGTATGAGTAAAACATTTTACCAATGAGGATAAGTCCCCTTCATTGTTTTTCAGTTCATCATAACCCTTCGAGATGAATCCACGAACATCTTCAATGTCTGAGAATATTATAGAAAATGAATTGAATAATGCTTGTACTACTAATTATTATTATTATTACTATTATTATTATCATTATTATTACAGCATCAGCAAATTAAATCATCAGTGTTATTGATAGTAAAAAAAATGTCATACTGTAAATACAGTAGTAATGGAAAACAATATAATTAAGCTATTGTCATTTTAGTCTTTTAATTGATTTAGCAATTTGCCAAATCTGCATTAATGTTACATAACATTTTACAGAATGGTAAAAACCACGAAACAGTACCTGCACCAAATGTTGGAATACATTCACTTGCGTCAATAACACCCATTACACCAAAAGAACTCCATCCTATATAATAGACGTGTCCGCTTTGCTGCAAACTATCAAAAAATAACACTGTAAATCATGCAGTACATATTACAATGCGCTGAGAGAACAAACACTTAATATCTACACGACATTTTTTACTAATTTCAGTGTTCCTGTTATAGCCTTAGAAAAACAATGACCTTAAAGATCACAACACCATACCTTTCACCAACTTGTTGAACCAAGAATGCAATCTTGTCACTCTGAGAGTATGTTACTGCATGTACTTCTTTATAAATTTCCATCCAGTTCAGGATATGTCTGTTAAATAGTGAAATTATGGATATATAATCAGTTATCTGCCTAATAGAAACTTAAACTGTATCATGGAGAGCAGAAAAAGATCCCAGCTATTTCTTAATGTGGTCCATGAAACATCTCGGCACAATCTTGATATGCAAAATGACGAGAAGTGCCTGTGGCATTTAAAATTACGTTAAATGTTATATGGGTAGGAAAAAATGCAGAAAATCCTGTCATGCTTCAGACAGACAGACCAATCTAGTACGTGCAAAGCTAGAAACACATCTAGGGAACTTCTGAACAGTATGTACACTGATCAGCCATAATATTAAAACCACTGACAGGGAAAGTCAAAAACACTGATTATCTTGTTACAATGGCACCTGCGAAGAGGGTCGTTAAATATTAGGCAAGTGAACAATCAGCTCACATGTTCATTTGTTGGAAGCAGGAAAAATGGGCAAGGTAAGGATCTGAGTGACTTTGACAAGGGCTAAATTGTGATAGCGAGATGACTGGATCAAAGCATCTCCAAAATGGCAGGTCTTGTGGGGTGTTCCTGGTATGCAGTGGTCATTACCTACAAAGAGGGGTTCAAGGAAGACCAACTAATGAACCAGCAATGGGGTCATGGGTGCCCCAGGCTCTCTGATGCACGTAGGGAGGGAAGGCTAGCCAGTCTGCCAGACCCACACAATAATAGGCAGGTGGTTTTAATGTTACAGTGTGGCTGATCAAGGTAGTGTCCTTGGAACATTTCTCAGAATTCAACAAAAACTTACTGAACTGTAACATTCTTGCTGCTGAAAAAAGCTTCATGTCCAGCCAAGAAAATAGTCTCCAGTATTATTTTTGTTGCACTTCCACCTTTTAACCTTGAAGATCCACTAATGGCTTCAGGCTACAGGGAAACCAGATTTGTGAATATTTATGAACATGAAGAATAATTTACACACACTTAGTTTTCACAATTTCAAAATGCACTGGAATGTCCCTAACTATGCATTTCATAGCCTCTCCTTCACATACTCACATTACTCTATACACACACCACACCACAGGTAACACTGGCACCACCCTGAAAAACTACAAATAGATGAAATTTCAATGTGAATTATAAGACAATGCCGATAGCGAACACACAGACATACCCCAAGGACAGGGTTAATGATGAAGGCCTCACTGGATTTCTGCAGCTCCTCCATCCTTTCCAAGACTCGCTTGAAAGTCAAAGGCCAACCACAAATTGGCTCATTCCTGTAAGGAAATGAACTCGGAGTAATCATGGAGCTCTTCTGGTAATTTGGTAGCTTTTTAAATGACTACTTTTGAAGAAAAAAAAAAATACTGCACAAATACTAAAGCTATACACATAATGGCACTGTAGTGCCTTATTAGTTGAGTAATATACTGCTTGTGTTGAATTTTGCATTAATTCATAATACATCTCTGTCCTTCTCATACACACAACAGATACAGTACTTACATTGACTGGGTTTTGTCATACACACACTAGTTTTAAGCAAACAATAATTATACAAAGACTTATCACAATATTCTCAACCTGTTTTTTTCCCCCTACAAAAATAATGTGGATGCCTCACCTGGCCATTTTCAGAGGATTAAATCCTATCACCACAGGGGTGAAGACATTCAGGTTATGCATACAGAAATCTATCTGTCCAGCAACAAATGGAGCCTTCACAGTGTGAGAGAAAAAGACACTTGTCATAGTATTACAATGATGTATAACTGTTTTTATCATGTATAATAGGAAGTGGAAAACAATTGCTATTGACAATGCTTTCTTTTGCTAGCAAGCTTATTAAAGCTTAACTATATAAAATCCGCAAAAGGCAATATTCATATAAGTAAATATTCATTACAATAACTTACAACAAGCACTAAAACATATAAAAACAAATTCCTTGTACACGTTGAAAACTTAAAGCAATAAAAAGGGACTCGCAATATATTATTTAACAGTTGGTAATGGTAATTGGGAAATTGTGTAATAGGTGTTAAATTGACAATTAGCTAACTCACATTGAGAATGTGTATGCAAGAATTAATAAAGTTTACATGTAGGAGCTTAGTGTGACTACTATTTGTTGTTACAAGAAAATAGGTTTATTTGATTCCTACCGAGAAACCACAGGATATTCCAATAAAAAGCACACGTTTCTTTCCCTCACATGCCTAGAACAGAAGGGACAAAATAAACTCAATCACAATACAATAATACAAATTACACAAAGAAATTTCACAAAGCCTTCAGTCCTTATTCATGTTTAATGTGCATACCATTCTCAGCATTTCCGCCCCTCTCTGGGGACTGTCCTCGGTAGATTCCTGGGATATCAGAAGGGCCCTTGAAGGATCATTTATCTCATTTATAAAATCCAGAAATTGTTAAAGCTTATCAGAGTCTTTTGATAGCAACTTCAGTGAACAATACTCACTTGTCTCCACCAGCTATGATGTAAGAATAAATCTGATCATGCTGCAATTCCTTTAGTAATCCATTGAAGGATGTCTGAATGTGGGAATCAAATAGGCTAATATAAAAATGCAAACATCAATGTGTTTGTGCTATAGCAGAAATTTAATTTTTTTACGCAAATACTAATGCTGATGATTTTGATTTTCTTAAGCTTATTTCAAAACTGCTAAGACAACATCAGTAATTTCCCAGTTTAATACATTCAGCTAAAATGAACAAATAATCGTTACCGCCAACAGAAAAGCAAGACGACCAGAAGTCCCACAACCACTCGTAACAATGAGGCTTTCTTCTGGGTCCTGGTAATATGAAGTCCTCATTAAAAAACAGCAATAAATCAATGTCTGGCTGTTTCACTTGGTTAAGCATTTCGAGAGCCTAAATAAAATTATTTCCTCTCCTGACCTGGAACCATTTTACTGGAATTATCTGTTGAATAAACCGTATGTTAGGACACATGAACCTGTCTCGTGAACAAGATCTAAATAATTAATGAGCTAATTTAGTTTGTCCCAAAATGACCTACAACTCCATGAAATTAATGGCATTTGACAGCAAGTGGTGTGTAATAACTTTATTACCTTCAAAATTTCTTCAACCTTCTTTGCCACATGAATCATTTTCTGAATGACTGACTCACTGGATAGGGTCTGCTTGCAAAAACAAATAAACAATAATACTGACAGCAGAACCTGTGGCCTGTACTACGAAGCGGGGTTACTGACTCATCGCGGTAACCTGTCGGATTTAAGGTAGTCTGGGCAAAATGCAGGTGAACGAATCTGAAGATCATTAAAACTGTGGTACCTTAAATCCGACAAGTTACCTCAATAAGCCAGTAACCCCGCTTCGTAGTACAGACCACTGGCCAATGGGCCCAAGGCGAACAAACATGCCAAACAATATGTTCATTCCTCACAGCCACACTAACGGCAATTCAATGCGGCCACGTCAAACAGACTACACAAAGTTTTTCATTGAGGAATAGGCAGCAATGCGGTCCAATCAGCTACTTCTGATTCATTTAAGGAGTGCCTTGCTGCTAAATGAAAGAAAGATGAATAAAACCTCACCTGGTAGCTTTCATGTGCATCCCGTTCTTTTGTAAATATTTCTGCATCACAATTTTTTAGCAAGTGTACAATGTGCTTTGAATCTGCTCTATCAATATCTCTGGTTAGAGGGTTTGATTTTTCCGTAACGGGCAGGGAAGGTTCATACCCAGCGGTCTGAAATGACATTCATTGGCAATGTATCATTGTTGTAATGGATGACTGTATAACTAACTCAACGTATTTCCCTTGCGAGGAAAAAAAACCCTGTGCTTGTTAATGAAACAGCAGGATGTAATGGATTAAAATTAATTAAAAACTGCACTGAAAACAAATTGTGGGTAGTGGTGGCTTAATGGTTGAGGACGTGCACTAGCTTGTAATAGAAAGATTGCAGGTTCGAATCCCCGACCAGCAAGACACCACCCCTGGCTGCTGAATTAGCTGACCCCTGCTATGTCACATATGGGTTAAATGCAGAGGACACATTTTGTTGTTGTGTGGTGTGTCAACAATGACAATTAATCACTAAACAACAACATGTGAAACACAGCAGAAAATTGTTCATTATTTTACTTACAATCCACGTTTCCATCTGCTCAGATTGTTCCTTCTTCTGTTCCTGAGTGACAATCACTTATTCATGAAATCACTGTAATACATATGCCTGTGTTTACAAATTACACACACCGTCACTTACACTGAACAGAATTTCTCAGGACAGTTAACGTGCGCTTCAGTAATTAAAGAATCCTGGAATACTCAGCAAAAAAGCCAAAGTCCACAGAGTGTACTTTGACTGATTTTAATCGTTAACATAACTGCATCCACAAACTCACTCTTCTGATGCCGCAGGACATATACACAAGCTTAAGTACAATTATCGCCAGGACACATTCTCTTTAAACTGCGGGAGAAAAACTACATCGCCGAAGGAGCTTAATATTGTCATCTCTTTCCGGGCTCTGCAAAGTTCAAATACTGATCAGCTAGTTAGTGTATTATAACAACTACAGTAACATATATAAAGTGTGTGCCGTTTTCCTTTATTTGATATAAAGCCATTCTGAGCGTATGCTCATAAAGTGCCTTCACAACCCTGCCCTGCAATTGGGTTTGTAAAGAAACCAATACTTATTTGAAAAGCGTTCATTAGCTACATGGACTCACACTATAAAAGTTATATAAAATTACATTAAATTAAATTTTTTGTAACAGATAAATGATTAGGTAAAAGACTACAAATACCAAGAGCTATTTGAAAGCATTTAACGTCACGATAACAGACCGGAAGTCGATCGCAAAGTGCGGAAGTTTCTAAATAACGGAAGATACTTGATAAAAAATAAGTAACGTATACATTGGAAGTTAATTAAGTCATTTGCATCATTCAGACATAAGAAAAACATTTTCAGCCTCCTGCTAAAACAGGAATAAAGTGGCCAGGAAGCATGCCGTTTGCCTAAAATAAAGGCATGTTCGCCAAAAGGCCAAGTGTAAAGACAGCGGCTAGCTAGCTATCTGGCTAGCTAGTCAGCTAGGAAGCAAACGGAAAACCGGCTTTGCCCATGGCATAACTGGTTTGCTAGTTCTTTAAAAAATATATGTATATATGGCTTGCTAAGTAGGTAGGTACATGCCGATAGCTATTTTTGTCTGTCAGCTAATGATCGATGTCACGGCTGCCAAAATAGATGCTATGATTTTTTCCATGGACTCTTTGGTAGTCAAGTCAGTCAGAGATTACTCGGCTAGCTAACGTTACATGGTTGCAAGCTAGCAAAACAAGAACGACTCTTAAGCTGAAAAAACTGCTGCTTTGTAGCTGTATTTACCTAGTAGGTAACCTGTAATGCTTTCTGTCATTTTATGTAACTGTTTACTTAAGTTGTTAGAGCTTGATAGATGAACGAGCTCCGTAGACTGATTTCCAGTGTGGTACTGGCCCGAAGACTAGGTTAGATGTTTCTGATTGTGTTATCTTGTGTCTGCCGGATAAAAAAGGAAGATACGGTGGCCATTTAAAAGGATGAGGCGATAGTTTTCTTAAGTCTTTCAAAGGAGATTGCGAGAGAAAAGCCCACCGGAGAAGGGGAAAATGCCCAGAAGAAAACAATCGAATCCACAGCCTGTAAAATGTAAGTCCGGTACTTTCAGCTTCGTCCGCCTGTGTAAACTGAAAGCAGGTATATCAGTGTTATTTGCAGCCTTGTCATGGCTATGAAGGGTTTGCTTATGTTTTTCATAACATCGAAAACGCATTTCATTGTGGAGGTAGTGATGATTCTGGGTGAGTCTAGATAGGACTTCGTAAGTAATAAAGTGAAATTGTTTTAAAATGGTTTCGAGTTTTAGAAAGTGTGAGATCCAAATGGTTATGTGAGAATGTAACAAAAATCTTAATTTGAGACTGTAATATTTCTGATTTTTTAATGGTTCCTCCAAGTGAGCCTTTTTTTTTGCCATATTCTGTTATATTATGTAAACCTATATTATCTCGTGAGTTTTCAGTCTAAATGTAATCCTAGGCTGAAGAGAAAATCCTGTGAACGTCCCCCCCTTCCTTCCTTTTCCTCTTTGCCCCCATCCTTCCTCCCTGTCTTTCAATTAAACTCCTCCCTGCCCCCCCTAGCAACAGCTGCCTGGGACCTTGACGTTACCCATGACCCCCCACTCCCCCATCTTGCTTATGTCCCTTGGCCAGCCCCTTCTTACTCCTTTGTTCATGTGCTCAAAATCCATTCTCTTTAATCATTTACCAAATTGGTTCTAGATAGTTTATGTGGTTCATGCAACTTGTAGAGTGGATTTTACCAGTTCTAATTAAAATGAATTAGTGGCAGAACTAATTAACTAATTTGTCACATGTGTTTTCTAAGGGTACAACAGCTGTGCCCCCCTTGGAACTTAAGCCAATCAACCTTTAGGTTACATGGTGCTCCCAGTAGTGAATTATTGAATGCCATGGCAGGCACTGAATGCTATGAGATATGAGTCACTCAGACTCACAAATTATTGGGTGAAGGGACTGCTAGTTTAATTATTTGGGAGTGGCTGTCTTTATGAACACGCTAGTTCCTGGAGTGTCAATTTTGGCTTTTTCTCATCACAGTATGAATTATAAAAATTGCATGATGATTATAGTTAGCAATTAGTCTTGTTTTGTTTATATATATTTTTATTTCTTAATTGCTTATCCGGTATGCATGGTGGTGGTGTCTGAAATATCTTGAGTGTGCTTCTCGTGCCAGGCGTGCAACAAAAGCCGTTTACTTGAACGTTACATAATCCGGGGGCAGAATGAAAGAGCTACCGTGTACTGCATTTTCTCCAGGGCTTGAGGTTTCCTGATGCTACCACAATTGCCGCAACTGACTACATCCGTTCACATGACCTGGGCTGAGATCTTCTGTCAGGCAGATTATAAATATCCAGAATAAACAGACCCGCTTTGAAATCGAAATGTACAACATGTGTTGATGTAAATGTAGTAATTGTTTCCGATTCTGTTAGGGCCCGCAATTTGATTTGCGTTGAGTTTAAATTATTTTGGAACTAAGAAAAGGAAGAAGGTAAACTGTGTGTTAGTCCCACAGCCGTGTGCCCAGCAGTTTTTCTAAAGCTTGCCTCATATGTCTGGACCAAGTTCATATTCTGGAAACTGTAAAATTTCTTTAGTATTTGTCAAGTTTAGGACTAACTAGAGACTAATCTAGTGCTATTTGAGCAATTTGCTTTAAACTTATTAGATACTTATTATGAAACAGCACATGTTGCAAAAATGCACTGAAAAAAATTGTACTTCAGCACTTTCAGTAAGGGCGAAAACACGTATGTGAGTTTGCACAGATGTCAACATGTGCATTATGAGTGATGTGAGGGAGACGTACTTCTTAATATCAGTCCTGAAGATTTGAATAATAAAGGGTTCGCCCCCTCCCCTTATGTTGCAGTGGATTCTGAAGATGGCGTTACTGTGGATAACCCCGGAAGCCTTGTTTTGGAGAGTGACTTCCTCCTTGGGCAAGGTTTGGAGTTTGGAGACAATGACTATAAGATTATAGGTTTTGAGAAAGGTGAGTATTTCTCATGCTGTAATGAAGATGGGCCATGTGCCCTGTTGTGTGTCTTAGTAGCCAGAACTTAAAAAAAATCTAAAGTAAGTGTGAATTGTTCAAACCAAGTGTGTATATCCATCATCCATTGTCTAACTGCTTTTCCAGTATCACAATGCTTCCCAATCTGGTCCTCAGGGACCTGCAGACAGTCCACATTTTTGCAAAAACATGGACTGTCTGGCTGTTGAGCTTGGAAGAAACAAGAATGTGAACTGTCTCGCAGAAGACTAGGAGGGAGCAACAGGCGGTCCATGTTTTCGCTGACTCCCAGCTTTCAACCAGACAATCCACTTTTTTTGCAAAAATTGTCTGACTCTCTGTGAGTAATAGACTAGGAAACACTGCCTTATAGAAATAGGGTAAGAGAGAGTTGGATGCTTTGCCAGGTTAGACATTTCCCCCTTATAGCAGCATTTGCATACTGGGGCTCTTGGGCCAGTAGGTTCACCCGTCATGTTTGGTTTCACACCAGAATAACACCATATCGTTACCACTGCCCTACTTATCAGCCATTGGTGGCAAATTACAGTTTCCATGTTCCATCTACGTAGCTTCTCCACACAAGAGATACGTGAAATGAGCATGACTGTATCTACCCGCAAAGCTAGATTCTGCATGTCCACTGCATAACATAACTTCCTAGTGTTTTTCGATGTGAAGGAGGTGTACAGCATATTTTCATCAAATATTGAAATTTGCATAAATGATAGAATTGTAACTGTTTTTCAGTCTTGGTATCGCAACATGATATTAATACCCAACAACATAAGCGCTGTGTTCAATAAAAAGGCAAATTTTGATGTGTTGATTAACATGATCCCAGTACGATGTACTTAGCAAAACACATATTGTTTCTTACGTAGACTCTGTGGCTGGCGAGATTGGGATCCCTGTGTATTCCCTGAGTGATGAGGACTGTTCCAGCTACAACCGGCTCAGTATGGAAAGCGATGCGGAGGATCCTCACGACACGGAGAGCGAGCGGGAGGAAGGAGGTGGGGACCCATCCTTTCCATCATACCTCTCCTGCAGGCATTGCGGCGAGCTGCTAGCCGACCCCCTCGCTGCAGGGCTGGGTCTGTCAGGACCCTGCTGCCTACGGTGTGACGATGGGGGCAAGGTGGTGGATGGTAACAGTCCCAGGCAGGATACATGCTCAGTGGGTGACATGCAGGATGGCGAGCAGGAGCGCAGGCTGAATGGCGGCGACACAGGTGTTGGTGGTGGCTCCCCGAAGGTGCACTCCTGCGAGCTCTGCAGCTTCACCTCGCGCTACTCCAACCACCTGAAGAGGCACATGAAGACCCACAACGGTGAGAAGCCGTACCAGTGTCCGCACTGCACCTATGCTTCTGCCCAGCTGGTCAACCTGCAGCGGCACGTCCGCACGCACACCGGCGAGAAACCCTACAAATGCGAGCACTGTGTCTTTGCCTGCAACTCCCTGGGCAACCTGAAGAGGCACCAGCGCATGCACACGCAGGACAAATCCAACAAGTGCGGCCATTGTGACTATAAAGCCAGCAACAGCCTCAGCCTCAAACGGCACATGATGGGTCATAAGGCGGAGGTTTCCAGTCACACAGCTGAAGGTAACCAACTATTTTTAAGACATTTTACACATTTTGTCTACAGTATTGTCTTCACAGGGTACACAGGTTATATTTGGGTTATGTAATCTGAGGGTCTGCATTGTCCAGGTTTTGTGATGAGCAGTATAATGTTTGCTAATATTGATAATGACTAACTCTTGCCGATGATAAAGTTCATGCCCATCCCCTTCGTTATCATAAGCAGTAGATCATTTTATTTTAAACTGGTAAGGACAGCTTCCCTTTTACAAGCATGCTCGCTTAGTTTCACATCTGCATTTAATCTGAAATTACTCCTGCAGCAGTGTGGAGTAGAGTTGAAAGCAAAGTGGTTGTTATTAGAAATCAATGTAAAAACTGCCTTTAAAAACACATTGGGTACAGCTACCAATTGCTGTCTGTCACTTTGCATGTGTGTGTGTGGCAAATGTAATTGAAACAACTTCAATCTCCTGAAATTACTCCTGAAACTTTCCTTGCCCTATGAAGAATAATTTATCTGCAGCCACTTGAAGGAATCATAACAGGAGTTGGTGAGTCAACATTGGTTTCAATTTTCTTTTCCCGATTTTGGACAGATATGGTGGTGTCGGACTTGACGCTGCACGGGAGCGGTGATGCAGATTTTCTTCAGGGCTACGAGAACCTGAAAGCTGACCGGCAGACAGGCAGCCCGTTGGACAGCGAGGGCGCTGGTGAGGAGTCAGACACCCTCCCTGAACTGCTGTTCCCATTTACCTGCCGCCTCTGCGGCCTGGTCCTGGACGACGAGGACGGGGCCTCAGGCCGGGTGTGCAGCAAGTGCGCCCTAGAGATGCTGTCCAAGGAGCCGCCTGACAGCCCCGGCGAGAAGGCTGACAAGGCATTCTCATGCGCCTCCTGCCCCTTCATCACTCAGTACCCCAACCACCTGGCCCGGCACATGAAGACGCACAGCGGCGAAAAGCCCTACAAGTGCCCTGAGTGCGACTACGCCTCAGCACACTTCGACAACCTCAAACGGCACCACCGCGTGCACACGGGCGAGAAGCCCTACAAGTGCCACCTCTGCGACTACGCCTGCGGCAACCTGGCCAACCTCAAGCGTCACGAGCGCATCCACTCGGGCGCCAAGCCTTTCAAGTGCGCAGTGTGCAGCTACAGCTGCAACCAGAGCATGAACCTCAAGCGGCACATGCTGAGGCACACAGGCGAGAAGCCCTTCAAGTGTCAGCAATGCACCTACACCACCGGCCACTGGGACAACTATAAACGGCACCAGAAGAAGCACGGCCACTCAGCCGACGGCTGGATTAAGGTGCGGCTGCCGGGCAATGAGGAGGACGAGGAGGAAACGTAGGGTGGCCGTGGGGGAGCGAGAAGCGGACTCCTCCCCACCGCGCCAGTGCTACCAGCATTTCGTTTTGTCCTTTACTTTATTTGTCGTCGTTGCAGTATAGTTCGGATTTCCAGTGGCTGCTATGTGGAAATTATGCACACAGATTGACAGTGATCAGATCGTTCTGTTGCCTTTTGGGATGTTGGGAGGGGAGGGCTGGACCGGGGGGGGTGATCGGGAGGGTAGGGCTGTTATAGGTTTTTATTATTTTTTTTTTTCCTGGTGCCACTACAAAATGCTGCACTGATTCAGGGGTTACTAAAGCCGCCCTCTGCACCCATACAGAAGGGTGTTGGAGGGGGGCTTGCGGAACTGGCTGTATGTGTGTGTGTGTCTGTCTGTGTGTGTGTGTAGGTGTGTGTGTGTGTGTGTGTCTGTCTGTGTGTCTGTCTGTCTGTGTGTGTGTGTCTGTCTGTGTGTGTGTGTCTGTCTGTCTGTCTGTCTGTGTGTGTCTGTCTGTCTGTGTGTGTAGGTGTGTGTGTGTGTGTCTGTCTGTCTGTCTGTCTGTGTGTAGGTGTGTGTGTGTGTGTGTAGGTGTGTGTGTGTCTGTCTGTCTGTGTGTGTGTAGGTGTGTGTGTCTGTCTGTCTGTCTCTGTCTGTGTGTGTGTAGGTGTGTGTGTGTGTGTACACACGCACGTACAGGAGCACGTATGAATTAGCGATCATGCTTTTTTTGAATGGTGTGCATTACTTACTGTGAAATGGTCCTTTTCTCCTTGAACAAAATAGGAAGTCAAAATAAATGTGGGTGTCAAAATGATAGATTTTTTTCGCCCCGAACTTGTACGTCTGTTTAAAAACGTTCCCCCTCCTCCTTGAAGGGTGATTTTTGCCCATCTTGCGTCAGTTCTCTGAACACTTTATTTTGTCCAGTCTATAGACTGAAGCACAAAGACATGATGATATACGAAGCACTGTGAATTGTATATTCAAGTGAAAAGTGCCCTTAATTGTGTGATTTTTTTAATATATATATATATATTGCATCTATGAAGAGGTGTTACTGTGTGCTCTGAATGTATAATTTTTTATGTTTAATTTATCTGGCAGGAAGATGGATACTGCACATCCTTAAATGCTTTGACTTCTTTGGGGGTAGGCGTTGGAGTGATTTAAGGTAATAACAAAGCTTGTGAACTTTGAAGTGTTTGTGTTATGGCTGGACACCTTCAGTAATGCCTGGTTATCAGGTTCCTGCTAGTCAAGCTGGCGTGCGAATTCTAGGTGGTTAAAAAAGCACCGTCAGGTGTTTCGCATCAGAACACGCAAGAGAGGACATTCAAGGAATTGCAGGCTGCAGCTGTAGCCGGTTCGATTGCTCTGAGACCACACGTTACATGGCGAAATTTGAGGACCGCAGAAAATAGTACCGTGATTAATTGCGTGCCAGCCACCATCCAGTAATTAATGTTGAAATGAGAGCAAAAATAACCTGATCTGTTAACGCTGAATATTAAAAAGCCATAATTGCTTTTTCTTTTGTTTTGCACAACTTTCACAAGGGACCACATGCGACTGTTTGACCAGTTAAAGCTCTTTCATTAGGCCTTGGTAATTAGTTATGAATTAATGTTCACACCAAGATAATAGAGCCATACTGTGATTTTAATTTAAGAAGTTTTGCTCTACTGATCTTAATAACAAGCCAACAATCATATCTGTGCAGCTTATTAGCCATCAGATATGGTATATTAAGTTTGTGTTGTGTGCTAGCCAGTTTGGCATATTCCTTTGGTGTGGCCTTTTGCATTGGCAGTATTCCTAAAATGAAAGCGGTCTTCCGATGCTTAGTGATTATGAATATGGTTTGAGTTTTTAAATTTACATTGTTGCACAGGTAAATAAAAGGGTGATTTCACTGAAGACTTCTCCATCCACGATCAAATGATTTGGGGCCTGTCTTGGGAGAGAACTGTGGGCAAAGCGGAGGGGGTGGCCTGTCGCAGGCTTCTTCTACAAATAGCAAAGCAACAATTGCTTCACCTGGAATTCTGTCCTTGGAATTGTGGAGGAGAAGAAAGCAATAGGAGAACATACAAAGCACAACCACATCCCTAATTCAGCTCACAAAGTGTTCATGATTAACACCAGTAACTTTGAATGATCAGGTTTTAAAGGAGTCACTAGTCTTGCTGTGTTAGGGTGCCTGAATCACTAGAGGGCAGTAGAGATACCCTCTGACTTCAGGTAAATAGAAAACGGGTGATTCTAGTCTTGTGCAATTGTCAGTTTATTTTTTTGTAATTTACACTTTATATTAAATGGATTAGTGGTATCAAAAGGTAATGCAAAAGTGAGACCATCTTGTAGAATTCACTTTATTTAAAAGTATGAGAGAAATTGTGAATAAAAAAAGCCAAAAACGGCAATCAGCAAGGCTACACAGCAGTTAAATCAGGTTTTTCCACAGACTATTACCATTTTGTGATGTTGAAAGCCCCATTCAGAATCATTTACCTGCTTGTTTGTAGTTGCAGTCTTGCTGAAATGTCAGAGCCTGCCTCGTTAGAAGACGTCACGCCGCAGTAGCTGGTTGAAGGGGACCAAACCTCACAGAAACGCCCGACTTGGTTCCGTTTTACCAGCCAGAGCAAGACATGTTGCTTCCGAGACTTTGATAATAAGCCTTTGGTTCAGGCTTTAATGCATTAATATTACTGCACCGATCTGAAATCACTAGAACTCATTTCCCATCATTTCGACTGCCTACTCTGTCTTATAGTTTGCATCATCTACATTCCTTTACCCAGAATTCCTGAACAAATAATTCAAAGCTGCCAGCTTGTGATTGGTTTGAATTTTGACAAAGTCACTTCCTTATACAACCTGCAAGCCCGCATTCCATAAAAGGGCTTTGATCAGGGTTCACTTTACAAATGTCATCAAACATTAGAACAGCATATTTGACATGTTTCCAACAAACAGCATAGTTCCATAATACGATTCACTTTCTCTGGGCTCTTCTGGGACAGCACAATTAATGACAGGAATTACCAACAATTCTGCATCATTAATATAACTTAAAATTTTGCCATCTTAATTACTGATTATTCAATTCAATTTATTTTTATATAGTGCCTTTCACAACAGAGTTGTCCCAAAGCACTTTACATGGATGTGTTGTGATACATAAAACATCATTAGAGAGATACAGAACAGGAAAAAGGAAGGAAAAAAATTTAATTAAGCCAGAAGACAACAGAGGAGAGGTACCAAAAACTCCCAAATAAGGAGAAAATATACCTCAGGGGGTCCAAGGTCAACTGGCTGCCCAACTTCCTTGGGCATACTAACATTACTGAAAACAGAAAAGTGTGTACATGCTTGCTAAAAGGTAGGTATAAGTTGTGATTAAGAATGAAGACAAAGTCCATCAATGAGTCCGTTATCCATGTTGGCCTTTATCAGTTACGTTAGGTGTCATATCAATGTGGAGTCAATGCAGCGAGTCTGAGGTCATATATAATGCGTTACGACTTCCCTGAAGGAGAAATCCCCCTGAAACCACACACTTCCTTACATTCCATATTTGATTTGTATATATGGGGACATAAGGAAGTGTGTCATCTTAGAGGGTAACAACTGGACACAATGTCCTATTTCAATGCCATGTAATCCCAAGAGATTCGTATGACATTATCAGAGCGGGTCATATCAGTGAAATAAAATCCGTAATGTCAACACTTAGTGGCAACTACCATAGTTATCTGGTCACAGTTTGATGTAATTTTTACATCTATTATTGCTTTAAAGTCCATGTTTATGTGTTTGATTGAGTATATAAAAAGAGCATGTTCTATATAGTTAAAACAATATACTACATCTTGCTTTCAACATAAATTGATGAACATTGCACACTCAATCCCATGAACCTTACAGATGCCAAAGATTGCCTTCATGCAAAATGTCTTTCTTATCGTTCTGCGCTGTGACACTATAATGGACAAGAGATGGAAGGCAGGTTGGCATTTTCCGAGATTAAGGCAAACCTCTCTCCTTCAGCTTCCTGCAAACCTGTCACTTCGCGGTACTATGTCTGCTGGATGACCCAAGTTGGCCTCCTAACCTTTAAAGGCTGGGAATCTTAAATATCCATATGAGGGATGATTCTGCTGTAGATAGATAATAAAACGTGATTTTTGCACAAGAAGACTTGCTTTTGGCACCGTTTCAACATTAATACGACATCATAACAGTACAATATTAGTGCAAAGAACTTTTGGCCATAAACACACAACACAATTTACTTGATATCTATATAAAATAAAAAGTATTGCTCAATATTTGAATACCGTCAAGTTTCCTGGTGAATAAGAACCTAAGTTGCGCATTCTATTGACATTCATTAAAACAGGCTATAGTCGCAGGCAGCTGATTTCTAAATATCACAATAAATTATATTTAAATAAACATGCGCAATAATGAATACATTGTCAAGATTTTAAACATTTTGGTGTTATCAAGGGTTATATTCAGCTAATTTCATTGCTGCACTGTTAATCTCACCTGCTCAAGTACTGACATTCCTATAATAACAGAAAACTTTCAGAAAGGCAGTGATGGTCTCACCGAGGCGATACCCTTTTCTGGATTTGCTGGGTTTTAAAGGAGCACTTCAGGAATTGCCTGCTGGCCTGGTTTATGCTGCCTCTTCTCTCCCTCTTTGCTCTCCTTCTCCAGTGTGGCTGCTCCCGTCAGTGTAACTGCTCCTGGACGGTATCCAGGCCAGGCCTCACACCCTGGCCTTATCTATCCCCCAGGCCGCCTCCTCCACGACGGCTGCCCACCTGTTGGTGTCGCTTAGAAGCCCCGGGCCTCTCCTACACCTCCTGTCCTGCCAAATCAGTCTGGTGACAGGGAGAGCCAGCCTCTGAAATCACACCTCTCAGCTGTTCTCACTATATAAGACTGGGGGCATCCTATACCCGCAGCTCAGTGCTACACAGAATGTCAGTGGCTCATTTAGGGAAAAAAAGTGAGGAAAACAACTGTGGAAAACGTTTTATTAGTGCGGTGCAGTAGGATATACTGCATGCAGCACAGCTGAAGATGGAGTTTGTGTCACTAATCCGTAAATGACCTGATAGGTCACCATGTTTAAGATAGGCCCATAGTTATATACAGTGGAAGTTTACTGTTATTTTTCTCATTAATGCTTCTCAAAGTACAAAATAACACAAATACTAGAAGAAATAGTGCAAGGATATTTTTGGCAATTCCAACATAATAAGTACTTGAACCACAAATATTAAGTTTTGGTATTCTGTCAATGATTCTAATTAACTCAAATATTTATTTTTTTTTCCATTTTTTAAAGTAAATCTTTAATTTTTATAGTTCATAATTTTAGAAATAATCCACCACATGGATATTAATTTGATTTATAACCAGAGGTTTTATGTTTTAAAAATATTTTAATATATTTGTGGGATATTGAGCTTGTACATAATTTTTTTGTTTTTTGTCATTTCTCATGGAATTATGGAAGAACAAGGCAGAAAAAAACCACCTAAATGAAAGGTATGTCACTAAAATGAAAGTCTACTAAGAATTTCTCTCTGTGTCTTTGCTAGATACTCAACAACATGCCCATTTTAATGCTTTTAAGCTCTGCTTCATTTCCAAACTTATATGGCTATGTAAGGTGAGGGGCTGCACAGCAAGTACTGCAATACGTCATTCTGTGGGGGCCGAGGTCAACACCTGTGGTTTAAAATCAGCCCAGGAAACATACCGGGCTCATTCAACTAATGCTATGGCAGGCTAATACTGACGATTATACGTCCATACCCTCCCGACATTGTCATAATCGCTAATAATCAGTTGTATTAGCTAAAACAATTTCACTTCTATGACAGGAACCATAGATACACCTAGACACGTTTTTCAGACAGACACACAATGAAATAGTATTTGTCAGAAGTGAATATGTAATTGGTTACATTGTCAAAAGAATTTTTGTATTTTCTTCTCTCTTTTTGCCAGCCAGAAAAACACTTTGCCTGACTGCTGAATTTAATAAATTAACTTGGCTTTCAATATTGTCCATTTTAATTCACTGTTGTGAAAGATTGTGGTACAGGTTAAGGTAGTTAATTGTGCTTCAGGACTCGCACCATTGATAGATGATGACAGAGAAAGGTGATTGTTTATTAATAATTTAGACAAGAATGAGGCTGAGGGAGCATTAATTTGTCATATTTTAATCTTCCGAACCTATTTAAACTTGGTTATAATTTAATTACAGAACTTATAACCTTGAAATACACTAAACTATTCGGCCACCTTTGAATCACTCACTAGGCATTACCACATAGTAAACCCTTAATTACTCTGCTGACTCATTAGCTGCTAGCATTAAAAGGCTGGCAGTTGCTGACTCTGAGGTTGACACAGCTGTTTGCGAAAGACCCGGGAGTCTGAGCTCTGAACACCCTTACTTTGTGAGGAACTGGAAGCCAAAAGGTCAAAGGTCACTGTGGTTCTGTTGAATAGGAAGACAGTTGTGCGACTTTTTCGATGACACATGTAACTTAAAAGAAACAAAGTCAGGTTTTACAGGAGAAGTTATATTGTGTTGCATACAGTGTATTAAAATCAAATAGCAAGTAAGAAATCAATAAAACGGCAGTTATCCATGTGAACTTCATTTTCTTGGTTGTTTTAAGGCATAAACTTTTATTTATTTTTCCTAATTGATCACAACAGCAAACTCTGCCATCTACTCCAACACATTGCTGTTACTTGAACAAAAGTTTTGTAAGGTCTGTAAAACTTTCAAGAATGGCATAGACAGGTGTGGACGAGGATTTTTTCACCTCCCCAGGAATCGTCAGAGAATGAGTGAACAACTTGGTCCCCTGTGGACATACATCTTTATCTAAATCAGAGAGGCATCTAAAAGAAACCTGGCAGGTGAGTATTTCAACACTGTCTGGGGTTTGTCGGGTAATTAATGGGAGTAAGATGTAGGAAACAGGGCACCCTGTTCTTGAAAAGGAAAGTGGAGATGGTCAATGGGTCCCACCAGAGAAGATGACAACTGTTGGTTGCAAAGGGCCCTGTGGGAGCTTGGTGTGGGGTGAGGTATCACTGAGCAGCAGAGGGGGTTGTGGTCTCCCCTTATGGATCTGCAGAACCCACCTGTTTGGGAGGCCTACTTGGTAACACAGACCTACTCCTTTTGGCCAGTTCATTGCTTGCTACCCCAGCCACTCAAAAATTTTTTTACTTCAAACATTGTGTCCAGCTGAAGAGGCAGCTGTCATAGATGGACCCGTTTTGCATACTGTGTAGCACATGGCTGCAGCAGGTGTGAGAGGCCTGGCTGCATTTTCATGCAGTGTCACCTCTTTCCAAGGCCAGGCACTCCCACCGGAATGTGCCGAGTCCCCATCGCTCCGGATTCCCTCATCCTCCGGAGCTCCTGGCTCTCCAGGAAGAATGGCATCCGCACTTAACACATTGCGAGGAATCCTTCGGATTCCAGCCGCTGACTCAGGGTCTGGTCTGCTCGCAGCGATCTCTAAGGAAAAGCTACAAAACTGCAAATTAATTGCACAGTAACTGCGTAAGGCACACATTCTAGGGAGGTTGTGTGGATAGCACATTTACTGACAGTGTCTAAAATACTTCGTGAATATATGAAAACAATGCAACAATAATTAAATTAAAATATATGCCTAAAATTCTTGGTTGTTCATAGAAAATGCATAAGACAACAAAAACCCTGAATCCAAGTCAGTTTAAATAGAAATACAAATATGATATTTCAGCAAACGTGCCATTACAAGTAAATTACAAGTGTTACAAAGCTCAAAATCTGACACTGATATTGTATATTCCTCAAAATTGGGTGTGGTAAATTACTGGCTCTTTTTTCAAAAATACTAACATTCATTATTCCTTCTCCTTAACAATAATAATAATAAACAATTATTACTTCATAGAAATCTATAATTTTAAATGGATATGGATAATTTTTCAAATGGGGAAAATACCACCGTTTGCATGCAAGTCTTCGGAATGCAGGCTAAAATGAATCAGTAAATAGAAGTTTTGCTATGACAATGTAGGGGGACCCTGTAATTGTCATATGCCGAGAATATAATTGCGAACAGATGTTTCCTAAGAAAAAGAGAAGTAGTATTGCAGAGTTTTGTCTCCTCTTTGCCTGAGTTGCATCATGTAAATTATATGCAAACCCATTTATATATACCCTATATTATAATAAATGTATTGTTTTCTTTTTATGTCATTATTCATAGAGAATTCTCCAACTTTTAAAAAATATTTAGTCAGTTGCATTGATTATACCAAGAGTGACTTACAGTGCAGCTAAGAAATCATTCACCTAGGTGCTGAATTAGCCCTGCTATGGAAAATATATTATGTAATGATTCAGTCCTTTGGATTCCCCTCCAAGTGTGGGCCTGGAGTGCTCAGGGCGGTGCCCTTTTCACCCTACTGCCCCCAGGGAGCAACCAAGCAGCTAAGGGCTATGCTCACAGATGTCCCACACCAGCTAAAGTTATCTAAGTTAACCTCACACCCTCGCCGGGATTTTTTCAGTCACCACATATCTGATTGAGTTTCTTTATCCTAAGAGTTTTGCATTTGTTTCTGTTATATAACAGCCACTTGGATATATTTCCATTCATCTGTTGCTAACTGCTTATCCTGCTCTAGGTCATGTGGGTCATCTGGAGTCTATCCCAGGCAGCAGAGGGCACAAGGTCGGGGACACCCTGGGTGTGATATCTGTCCATCAAATGGCACAAACTCACATACACACTGACATTTCTATGGGAAAAACCCTTATCCCAACAATGACAACTTTAACTGCTACCCAGCCCTAACCTTAACCATAAGTAAGCAAACAGAATAAGAGTCCATCCATCCATCTATTTTCCAAACCGCTTATCCTTCTGTGTCGCGGGGAGTCCGGAGCCTATCCCGGAGGTAATGGGCACGAGACATGGAACAGCCCAGGATGGGGGGCCAGCCCATCGCAGGGCACACTCACACACCATTCACGCACACATGTACTCCTAGGGGCAATTTAGCAAGTCCAATTAGGCTCAGCATGTCTTTGGACTGTGGGGGGAAACCGGAGTACCCGGAGGAAACCCCACGACGACATGGGGAGAACATGCAAACTCCACACACATGTAACCCAGGCAGAGACTCGAACCTGGATCCCAGAGGTGTGAGGCAACAGTGCTAACCACTGCACCACCATGACGCCCCCAGAATAAGAGTCTTTTGGCATTTTTAGTTTTTTGATCACAGTCACAGATTTTTATAAAATAAAGTTTCCCCTTGTGGGGACTGAAAAACTGCTTCCTGCATAGTCAAAATAGCAGGTTTTTATCACATTCTGGGGACATTTGGTCCCTGCAATGTAATATATACATAAACCACTCACATACATGTCCACGCATTCAATTTAGAGATGCTAATTGGTCTAATTGCATGAGTACCCAGAGAAAGGTCATAAGTGCAGGAATATGCAAAATCCACACATACAGAGCAGAGGATTCAGCCCAAAAATGAGAGAGTATTATTTTTGTTGGGTGTGCCTGGGTATTGTATTTAACCAAGCAGAAATGAAAGAATCGCTCTGTTGTGCATTGATGCATTTAAGACAAAAATTTGCATGGCAACTAAATGTACAGACTCAGGTCTGTATAGGGATTATTTCACCACATGACTTCTTCACTCCATATCGAAACGTTCTCTTCTTAAAGCTGATATTTTTGAGAGACGAAGTGACGTGTTTCATCAGAGCTTGAAGCTACAAAAAGACTAACAATCAGCTGCGGAGATCAATGGGTCTGGTAGGAAGAGTATTTCTTTGTGAATATGTATCTGTTGTTGAAACATGTTGTTAAAATCTTCATCAGTACTAATCAGACATGTCGTATGTGCTTGTTAACGTGTTGCTGCCATGTTTCTGGATGTTTCTACGTGAATGTGGGGTCCTGTGTGTGACAATGGGGTTGACAGGGGGGAAAAATGCTGTAGTCCAGAGGATTTCTTGCTTTGCGTTACATTCATGGTTTCATGGTTTAAAGAACATTGAATGTTTTTTTGTGACAGTCAAGTAATGTGAAAGATCTATTTTTTTACGGCAAACCCTACAACAGATACAATAATCCAGGAGGATAAATTTATATATGGTAGTTATACAGTTTGTGTGCCGTTTTTGTTTATGCCTTTTTAAATGTTAAATCAACATCAGCATTTAAATGACTCCATGAGCCCATATGAGCTGTGGGTTGGAGATCCATTTATCACAATTTTGGAGTGGAGCAGGAAATGTCACTATGTTCAGTGATATTCTAGAAAAAAAGAGTGTAATGGGGATTTTCTGAAACCTTATGGTTCAATCATTTTAATTGTATGGTCTCATATACAGTAGCCTCATTCTTATAATGATTTTTAACATTCCTGTTAAATTTCACCGATTTTAAGTATTTTATTGGTTAAATATACGAACAGCATAGCAGATGCACATTTCTGTACTATGGTGGTGCACATACCCTTTGGGAAATAAAGTGAAACATGATATGCTGGGTTTCAATTCTCAGTTTTATTTTAATCTATCATCTATGCAAGCCAGTTTAAACTGAGATGGTATATTGAAATACTTTACAGTAGCTCTTCTGCATTCACCCATTATTCTATCCATCCGTCCATCCATCCATCTGTCCGTCTTCTAATAGCTTATCTTGGTCTGGAATCTGTAGCCTATTTTAGGCAGTACAGGGCACATTTGCTGAGGCAGTACAGGGCACATTGCTGAGGTAACTTCCAGTCTAGCACTTATTCATTTTATTGCTTACAGTTTCTTGAAACTAATTATTAGACAACTACTGAGAATTTGTCACACATAAAGGTATGAGAAAATATTTCTGGGAGTGATTACATTGCACTGAAGGTAGCGTCAAAATGCAAGACTTCAATCGACATTTTTAAATTAAGCTGAAGACATTCACGTTATTCTGATTAAAATTCCTATAACATTGGAATATCATGCTGTTTTTTTGTCATTTCAGGTCAATGCACATCTTCAGCTATATCCAGGAGACATCATTGAGTTTCCACGGAACAAGTACTTTTCTCACTTCGGGGTGTATTATGGAGAGAGAGATGGAGTTCCCTATGTCGCTCATTTAACATCGCGGGGTATGTTGATGGGGGCAGTTTCTTTGAAGCCCAGAAGCATTGACTCTACACCTACTGACTGATTATAATACTGACTAATTAAAGTGGAATTTTCAATCTCTTCACAAAAAAAATTACAGTAATATCAAGTGCCATGCCAGTTCAAGAGCTTCCTGGTTCTGGACTCTACTAAAGTATTAGATACACAAATGCTATAATGAAACATTTGTATTTATTACATGATGTTGCAAGTAATGTGAAAATCCGCTCACTAAGTCCAGTCTCTGGTGTAATTCTTGTGTTTTTGATCTTCTCTGTTTTCTTTAGATTCTGACTCCAAGCTCCTCCTCTTTGGAAGAGCCTTGAAGTCTACAGTGAAGTTAGACCCTGTTAACATTGTGGGGAAGAAATACAAAGTGAGGAACTACCTGGACGAAAAGCACCCACCGCGGGACTTTTACTCACTTGTCAAACCCGAGATCGATGAGGCAATTGGGAAACTGGTCACCTACGACATCCTGTTCCACAACTCTGAGCACCAGGCCACCATGTTTAGATATGGAGTCAAAAAGTCAGAGCAGGTAAAGAGACATATAGCAGAACACACAGAAACAGGCCTGTCTTACAGCCCATGACACTTCCTCTTTTTCTCACTTTATATCAATGCAGTCCTCTGGGACCCACAAAAAATCCATGTTTTTGCTCCCCCGGCTGGTAGGGAGCAAAAATGTAGTCTGTCTAACAGAGAGCTTGGAGAGAGCAAAAACATGGACTGACTGGAGGTCCCCGAGGACCGGATTGGGAAACACTGCTTTAAATTACTCAAAAGATAACACAATTTTTTTTTATATTTCCGTTTTACTGACAAGGAAATATACATTCAGATAATATAATTTTCTTTTTTAGATTGAAAAGGTCTATGCAAAAATTGTCCCAACCTGGAAATCACTCTTCGAGAAGAAAAAAATGTGAGTTAAGGATAACTTGTGTTTATTTGTTTTAATGTTATTATTATTTTTATTTAGACTTGGCGAACCATTATTATGTATGGTTAGTATAAATATCAATGTACAGTTGCAAGAAAAAGTATATGAACCCTTTGGAATTATATGGATTCCTGCACAAATTGATCATAAAATGTGATCAACAATAGACAAACACAGTCTGCTTAAACTAATACCACACAAATATGTTTTCATGTTTTTATTGAACACACCATGTAAACACTAACAGTGCAGGTGGAAAAAGTATGTGAGCCCTTGGATTTAATAACTGGTTGACCCTCCTTCGGCAGCAATAACCTCAATCAAACGTTTCCTGTAGTTGTAGATCCGACCTGCACAACGGTCAGGAGTAATTCTTAACCAGTCCTCTTTACAGAACTGTTTCAGTTCAGCAGTATTCTTGGAATGTCTGGTGTGAATCGCTTTCTTGAGGTCATGTCACAACATCGCAATGGGGTTGAGGTCAGGACTCTGACTGAATCACTCCAGAAGGCGTATTTTCTTCTCTTGAAGCCATTCTGTTGTTGATTTACTTCTATGCTTTGGGTAGTTGTCCTGTTGCATCACCCATCTTCCGCTGAGCTTGGTGAACAGATGGCCTTAAGTTCTCCTGTAAAATTCCTTGATAAACCTGGGAATTCATTTTTCCTTCGATGATAGCAATCTGTCCAGGCCCTGATGCAGCAAAGCAGCCCCAAACCATGATGCCCCCTCCACCATACTTCACAGTGGGGATGAGGTTTTGATGTTGGTGTGCTGTGCCTCTTTTTCTCCACACATAGTGTTGTGTCGGTCTTGCAAACAACTCAACTTTGGTTTCATCTGTCCACAGAATATTTTGGTAGTAGTGCTGTGGAACATCCAGGTGCTCTTTTGCAAACTACAAACATGCAGCAATGTTTTTTTCCGGACAGCAGCTTCCTCCGTGGTGTCCTCCCATGAACTCCATTCTTGTTTAGTGTTTTACGTATCGTAGATTCACCAACAGGGATGTTAGCATGTGACAGAGATTTTTGTAAGTCTTTAGCTGACACTCTAGGATTCTTCTTCACCTCATTGAGCATTCTGTGCTGTGCTCTGGCAGTCATCTTTACAGGACGGCCACTTCTACGGAGAGTAGCGACAGTGCTGAACTTTCTCCATTTATAGACAATTTGTCTTACCATGGACTGATGAACATCAAGGCTTTTGGAGATATTTTTATAACCCTTCTGAGAGCTCTTTTGTGCGAGGCATCATTCACGTCAGGCAAGGCTTCTTGAGAAAAGCAATCTCAAAAACTGGTGTGTGTTTTTTATTGGGCAGGACAGCTTTAACCAACACCTCTGACCTCATCTCATTGACTGGACACCAGGTTGGCTGACTTCTGACTTGGAGATATCATTAGCCTAGTGGTTCACATACTTTTTCCACCTCCACTGTGAATGTTTACACAGTGTGTTCAATGAAAACATGAAGACGTATAATTATTTGTGTGGTATAAGTTTATGCAGGCTGTGTTTGTCTATTGTTGTGACTTAGAGGAAGATTAGATCACATTTTATGACCAATTTGTGCAAGAATCCATATAATTTCAAAGTGTTCACATACTTTTTCTTGCAACTGTAGTTAATATTAATTTAATATACAGGAAAATAGAAAAAACTCAAATAATTTTTGATTTACTGGAACTATTTGAAGCTTGGCAGCTTTAGAGAAATCCTTTTACAGTTTCAGTTTCGTTTTATCATTGAAGTGTTTTTTTCATTTCTTTTTAATGCCTACATGCAGTTTCATTAAGCTTGTTGGCTTTGTGGTACATCAATGCACATTCTGATTTAATAACCAGTGTTAGTTTACTTTTGATGTAATATAAACTCACGGTGTCTGTTTGATGTTTTCATTTGAATATATCTGATGTCCTTATGTCTTATATGGTCAGTCACTTATTTCCACATACAGATACACAGACGCATATTTATAATAGGTTAACTTTGTATAGCAATTATAACAAATTATATAAAATGTATTGTGTATCTTGATGAGATATCATTGTTTTCCCATCCAAACATTGCAGCAGCCATCTGATGTTTTTTACTTTGTTTTCTCACTCAATATATTTGCAACAATTGTCATAAATAAAACGTATGACAGTAAAGATGCAAACATTGATTTTTTTGTAATTACACAGAAACACTTTAACAGAAATTAATGTTACATTAATTAATGTGAAATCATAGTGGAGGAATTTTGCTTTTTTTCATTAGACCATAAGACTAGCCAATCAATCAGCACCGGTTATTATTTTTTAAATTATTTTATGGAGGGGTGCAAGATAGGCCTATTTCGCTTTACACACAGTGACGGAAAAAAAATTATCAACAATGCACATTTATTTGTACTTTGTGCCGTATATTTTCATTATACATAAAAAGAATAAAAATGCTTACAGTTACACATAGGAAAGTTTACATTCTCAGAATTTCAGACCGATTAGATTAGATTAAAACACTTACTATATTATTTTCACAGTCTATCAGCTAGCACAACACACCACACCTCAAACAGTTGTCTCTTCATTTAAATTGTATTGTACATGACCACGTTATACCCTTTGCGGCACAGAAAAAAGTCACTAAAATGAATTCTCGTTTAACAGTAATAATAGAGACCTATTATGCCATTAAAGCTGACCACTAGGTGGCAATAGTGGTTTACTGTACAGTATCTCTATATTATACCTAATTCATTCCACTCCGGCATTTCATTCATGATTACTCTTTGTATTTTAAAAAGGCTCATTAAAAACTGCTTGCTGAACAACCTGGCTTTAGTCCATACTTCAAAGTTTAAGTCAAATCGCACCTATACAATTTTTCCAGTGCTTAAACATGTGTAATCTATATTTTTTATTTTGTACCAATTACAGTGTGTATTCTAGGATATTGTTAGAGTTGATTGCTGAGGATACGGAAATATTTATAACAGAAAAATAATGCTAACTCTACCTAGAAAACAGTAAATAAATATAAGATCAGAGCTTACATTTTATTCCATTCAGACTGAACTCATTCACTTAGTTTTAAAGTTTTTTGTATTTACTCATTCAGAGGTAATAGTAAAAGCAAAACCATTTCAGATCCTTATTACTGAAAAAATTGAATAATATTATTTTTTATGTTTATTTAAATGATATTGTAATATTTGAAAACTATATCATCACGCATTTAATAAACGACCGATAAAAACACTTCAAATAGGCAAGCTTTGGTGTTGTTTTCTTTGTGGTAGCCTGCAAATCAGCCATCATTCTAACATTCTATAGTATGTGCGATATTACAGTAATATGACTTAATCATAATGTTTGTATGAATAAATAATTGCCAATTCCCATGTTTTGTTGCCAATAAAATAACATTAGAAATAATATTAGAAATATTATTTTTTCACACAGCATCTTTTTCTCATTATATGTACATTATTTTAACATGTTACGGTTAAATACATTACAGTTGCTTGTCAGTTGTTAAGGGAAAATTCTGTGAGCTTCACGTGACCCTGGTGGTCTCAGACATACTGGAGATTTCCTATAAAAGTGACTTTATATCAAGAATCATTCCACATACAGTGATCCCTCGCCTATTGCGGAAGTTACGTTCCGGACCCATCACTGATAGGTGAAAATCCGCGATATAGAAAGATCATATAAATATTTTTTTATAGATTAAACATTAAAATACCCCTCCCACACGCTTTAAACACATGTAAACTTATTAAAACACACTTTTTTAACCTATATGATATGTGGATGTTGGGGTAAGGATATGAGTAACATAATAATAATAATAATAATAATATTAATATGTAATGTATATGAGTATATATACACATCGCAGAGAACTGTGACGCGTCGGGGAAAAATCCACGGTATAACGGGGGCGCAATAGCTGAACCGAGATATAGCGGGGGATCGCTGTATTGCCAAGGCTATAACCATCTACGTAAGAGATATCTTGAGATGGGAAAAAAGCCAACGCACCATCTGGAGATGTGCTGTGAAATCCGGAGCAATGGAGCTTCTTTTAATGCAGGAAAAATTACAGAACAAAGTTTGAATAAAGACTGAACCCATATGCATGGTGTCTCACATCATTTGAGTCCTGCCTCTGCTCTGTGCGTGGACATTACATGTTGTACCCCATGTTGTGTGGGTTTCTCAAAGTTCAAAGATAGGTTGGGCTCTCTAAATTGAGTACAAGTACCTGGGTCTTCATCTTAAGGAGTTGTTAAGGTGGTTGCTAGGGTGTTGCTATGGTAGCTCATGTGGTATGGCGGCTGCGTCATTGACTGAGAAGGAATGCTCTGATTCATGAGTGGAAGTCAATGGAAGGAGGGATGAAGAACAATAAAAGATGATTGTGGGCAAATTGGGCTTTCAAAGCAGGATGGGAGCCATGGCCTGAGTTAGATCTTCAGGTTTGGTGGCAGGGGCATGTGCAATGAATGAGCCTCTAAGAACTGAATGAAAGGATGGAGGGGTAACAGAAATGGGGAAAAAGAGAAGTGTGTGTCAATTTCTCTTGGTCTTGCTCTTGCATGATCTGGTCTGAAGTAGCTTGTGAAGTTTGGTGGCAAAGGGATGCAAAGTGACAGAGTGGCAGGACTCTACTTCCAAAAACCCATCTTATCGCATGGGCCAAAAAGCGACAAAAAAACGACAAAATATGGAGTACGAATGTTCGTATTCTAAAGCTGTATGCACACACCTGTCTGGCACAGGACAGACAAGTGAAAGTTTGGGGTCCACACATCAAAGAGTGTAGGACGAGAAATGTGCCAAAAATAGCTCAAATAACAAGAAGAACATCATTAAATAACAGTAGTTTGCTTGCTCCTCCATTGCACTAATAATAGCTTTAATATTCTGTATGTGGTAATGGTTTGTTGCTGTGAAGATAAATATATGACATCACATCCCATAAGCACAAATTGCCTCTGAAGGGCTACACATGATCTGTCTGAAAGGTCACCCCACTGTCAATGAACTTATTCGCAATGAGCCAACACATCCCCAGGACAAACTGGCTCTTTTACGCAAAAAAGCAATTACTGAATTCTACGAGAAAGTGAGGAGAAAGGGAAATTAAATTCAGTTTTAAAGCACAAGTCTCCAGCTATGTCATGTCCTATTCCAAAATTCAAAAAGATTATAATTATGTATCTGCTTTGAACATGAGGTTAGCCTTCTGTAAGGTCTGACTAAAAGAGTAACCAGGAACCGGTACACAGCAATAAAAAATGGTTAACGACTCTTACTACACAATACACTGCTCCATCCATCCATTTTTAAATTAAATTAAAATTAAATTAAATTAATTTTCTGTAACCGCTTATCTTATTCATGGTCATGGTCCCAGAAGTGATGGGCACAAGGATGGGAATGGGGTGCCAAACCATTACAGGGCACATGCCAGTTAACCTGGCAACCGTAACTAACCAAAAAAATACAAGACTTTTGGCATTTTTAGCTTTTTGATTACATTCATAGATTTTTTATAATACTAAAGTTATCCTTGTGGGAAACGAAAAAAATGTGCCACAATGTAAACAGTTAAAAGTTTCATTAATGAAACATTACATCTGTTACATTTATTTATTACATTACATTTATTTATTTAGCAGGTGCTTTGACACAAAGAAATATTCATAAAAGAAAACAAGATCAGCCAGTACCTGGAGCAACTGGGGGTTAAGGGCCTTTCTCAAGGGCCCCAACAGTGACATCATTCTGCCAAACTTGGGATTTGAACTGGCAACCTTCCAATTACAGGAACCCATAGAGCCACACACCACCCCTGTTTTATACTGTACATCATTAATAAACAAGCAACCACCAATAAACAGTGATAACACTGACGACCTTGTGGTTCCATCTGTCACGGCCGGAAGACTCACTGTAAAAGCCAACAGACATGATTACTCTGCAGCCACCAGCCATTCCGCTTCTAATCGTGATCCAAACAGCCACTCATGGGAAGCTGAGCCAAACAATCCATCAGCAGGGAAAAGCATTTGAAGCTGGAAATCCAACAGACCAATTAAGGTGACTATCAGAGATCATGGCGCTTTTATTCGAAGAGATGAGCCCAGGTGAGGCTAGCTTTGGGTGCTACCCCCCTTGGCGGAGGCTCCCATAAATAACCATCTGTGGGGCCATAATCCAATGGGCAGATATTCTTGCGTTTAAATTTGGTCATTTATATGAGGGACAGACAAAGCCATAGGAGCAGCTGATAAAGTACACTGTAATGTTTTGGAAAATAAAATTATGACAGATTTGCTTTGCATTTACATGTAGAATATAAAACATCCTGTGTATATCCTTAGGATAATTACAACTCCTTATCCAGCATGTCCTGTTTGTTTGCCTAATGTGTGTATGTGTTTCTATTTCTCTGATTTGCCTTTGTAAAGTAACTTTGAGTATTTAGAAAAGCGCTATATAAAATAAATGTATTATTATTATGTCTCGCCTTTACATGTGCAGCAGAGATCTTGGTCTCATTTATTGAAAATAATGTACTTTTACTAGTGCAGATCATATGAATATATAACTTGTATTGTATTGTGTATTCAAACAAATCATACACAAGAACGACTAGAACTCATTCATAAATTCACCAATATTTGCCATTTAAGTGTGATTCTTCAGTAGATTGACAGCTTTTGGGGTCTGCTGTCTGTGCGTGGGTGTATGTTTTATGTATATATTACATTGTGGGGACCAAATGTCAGCAGGTAAGGAAACTAGACATCCGGGGGCACATAGAGGAGAGATTCCAAAGAGACAGCCTAATCCATTCAATTATAGACATTAATACATGAAGACATAATATATCCCAATTAATATAATATAATATAATATAATATAATATATCCTAATTAATAGCTATAACATATTACCAATTATTGACTAAGTGGCCTTAAATGTCTGCATTGGAAAGTTGGGTACCTGTATTAGTGCAGTAACTGCATGAATCCATCAGCCTTCCATAACTGCATATCCAGTACAGGTTATGATAGTATACTATCACACAACCTTCATAAATGCTATAAGGTGCAAGAAACCACAGCCATATAACAAGTAAATGTCAGAGTTGAATAACATTAAATTATGGGAGAAAAATGAGGATCTAATGGAAAGACACCGGCTGTGGCTGAACTAAGTCCATAACGAGTCTATAATGAGGTAACCTTCACAGGAACAGCCATTTCCCCTTTGTTGTACTGAGGTTATTGATCTCTTGGCTTTAATTGGTTGTCATTCTTTCTGAGTATTCTATTAAGTGGCTTGGAAAGCACCCTGGAACCGACAAACTTCTTCCACTCAGCAGATAAAAGAGTTAGGAGGATGGATGACTGCAGCAACAAATCCTAGATGTGTATTAAATGCTTGTCTGCAGGCAAGCTGCCAAAATCCAACCAAAACTGTTTTGGGCTTTTGTTGTGATTTATAGGAGATATTTGTCATACGCAGCTGAGACTGAACAGCCATTAAAATTTGGGTAACATCTGTTTCACACTCTGCCATTAACTTGACTATAATTAAGAAGCCAATAAACATATTCTGAATGAAATAGGCCGTACAAATATTGTATATGAGCAAATGGTTTTATATCTTATTATAAAACCATTTTGTGCTAAATAAATGTATAATAAATATATATCGTAAATGAAACCTAAATTAGATATTATAAAGTTAATGCATATGAACTTATAGTTGCAATAAAAATGGTGTGACGCATCATCGAGGTGAACAGATGGGTTTTATTTGAAAAGGACGTGAACAACCAGAAAATGAAGGACTACGAGAGGTTTGAAATGGAGAGCAGGAAGGAGCTAGGAGTCAGGAAGCACTGGAGGGAAGAAAGACACTAGGACTCAGGAACACACCAAACAGCAGTAATAGCAACCATGACCAAGTTGGGGAACACAATGAGGGCAGGCACATTTATACACAAATAACAAGGGACTAACAAAAGGCAGGTGTGGGTGATTGTCACATTAGAACAGGAACAGGTGATTACGAGATGGCCAGCAACCTCTGCTGGTCATATGGAGACATGACGGAGGTGGATCATGACATAGGATAATGGTGATTCTTGGTTATTCATGTAAGTATAATTTATTTTAAGTAGAAAATAACATAGGTGAACTAATGTGAGGTGCAAGCCTGCAAAAGCATTATCTGGTGCTCTGAGTTATAATTATTTGTTTTTTATCATAACAAAAGTGCCAAAGAAAATGGTACTTTAACTCAGGCCAAAGGACAAACACTGAACTACAGCGATATTTGTTCTCTCAGTCATTTCTCTTTGGCTGGCGAGCCTGCAACTATTCAGCACTGATATGACTTGGCCCGCTGATTGGAAGGTACAACGCTATGGAGCTAAATAAAGTCAAACTGTCAGCAGATAAGACCCAAGTCACAAATCAAAAGCAGGAACCGTAAAACAAATAAAAAACAGTCAGAACCAAAACCAAACAAATCTGAATCACAGGGATAAACCAAACCAGAGAGCTAGTGATAAGAAATTTAAAAACTAGTAAGAAGAAAGAAAAAGATACACCAGGAAAACAGACCGTGATTAAGGACACTCTAAAGTCTAAAGAGCGAAACACGGACCAGAATGGGTTTCAATTCATTTCTTGCATGTGTGGGTGCATACCCGTGCACTTAGAATCATCTAGAAATGAGCATAGTCATAGGGAACTTCCAGTAAGTGGATTAGTGGATGAGATGTGGCAGCATGATGCAGACACCTGTTAAAAATAACAAAGGGTTTCTCATCATGGTACAACTGTATGTATGACCCATTTTTACATACTGCATAATACAGAACAAATATCCAATTACACTGCTGGCAGTATATTCATGAAACAGATTGTTTGTGTCAGTTGTTAAGCAAATGCTTACAATATTTCAAGTTACAAAATAAGCCTTATAATACAGTACACAGAAAACTGATGCAAATTAATGTCAAATTAAACCATTAGCACTTGCATGTGTGTTTTGACATAACACTCATGTGTTAATATGAATACTGATGCTGCTACTACTACTAACCTGAAAAACAGAATAGATACAAAATGGTTGTAATTAATTGTTTTATTACAATTTACCCCAGTGACAGCCATGTAGGTTGCATGAATTTGTCTAGAATTATACAATATGATTTGGCAGCAGCAGGGGAACCATTCGTGTGCTCAGTTGATAAAAAGGCAATCAATGAATTTTGATTACATACTACAGAAACTCTGTAATGGGCTTGGCAGTAAGAGCTGAACGTTCAGATGAATAACACAGTGTGTGAGTTTTGCATGTGCGCCTGTAGATATAAAAATCCTATACAGGTCTGACAGCTTTGTCCCTGGTGGCAGCGGCACTGTGAGGTCACAGGGTTAGCTGCCCCATCAGTTTTCCAGTCAAACCAAAGGTATTTATACACAGCCTCAGAGAGCAGAGATACCATCTGGCCATCTGTTGTCTAAAGCATGATTAAAGCCAAAGTCACGCAGAACCACAGCGGTGAAATGCATTTCATCTCACAGTGATGACACTATCGAAATTATTCATTCAATGACACCTACATTTCTATTAGCCTAGGAAGCCAACAGTTTTCGTTTCTTGCAAGTTTGACATCTTCCCAGTTTCTTGGTCTTGTGAGAAGGAAGCATGTACTGAGTTCTTAGGTATTAATAACCTGACTGCGTATTTTGGAGTCATTGAAAAGCCGAATATATTCCCCTCACACAGAGCGGGGAGAGGAACAATACCCCAACGCTGGAGGTGTGAGACGACTCTATCTCCCCCCTCCCCCCACCACCCCTGCTGCTACACATTTACTTAACTGTATTTTTTTTTCATTTACATTGGCTCACATGATTTCTCCCTGTCATAAATTTCCTTTTTGGGATGCAGTTGGGTGATCCACTGGCTCACTGCTTACATGATCTCTCCCTGTCATATGGATTTCCTTTTTGGGAGGCAGTTAGGCCATCCACTGGCTCACTGCTTACATGATCTCTCCCTGTCATATGGATTTCCTTTTTGGGATGCAGCCGGGTTTGTTGGCGGTTCTAATGGTGTGTGCGTTGCCCTGTGATAGGCTTGAATGCCACCCAGGGCTTCCCCTGTCTAACATTTGATTGGCTACTGGATCACTGCAACCCAATACTAGATAAGAAGAATTAAGTTTCTTTGAAAGGCTGCTTATGTAATGGAAAGAGGTTTTCTGCCAGTAGTGCTTGAGGATCCAATTTTTGCAATAATCAGTAACCAAAAATAACCAGAAGAATCATATCAGGTTCTGTGAACACCTGTATACATGGGATCCAGGCCCGTTACTGGCCAGGAATTATTTCCAGCTGGAGGGGTTCAAACTCGTACTTTCAGTAACTGGCTATATACCTCTTTGTGTGGGGTGTGATTCAAACCCCTAATTTTTCTACATGGTTACGTGCATGGTGGGCGTATATGATCTAAATAATCAGTTAAAAATCCTTATTAGCTAAAATGCAGAGTTGACAATTAACTAAAGGTCTAAACTCCAATCTTGTGTAGGTGGAATAAAGAAAAGGAGTGTATGATATTAATGTGAAGGAGCATAAAAATAGATTAGAATTTCTGTCGGAATATCACGGCCATATCAGGAAAATCAGAAAGCACAACAGTTTGTTGGAGCTACCAACACTATCAATTACCTTGCGGTAAGATAAAAACAAATCATTTCCAATATGATTAGGGCAAACTATTTCGATGATAAGGCATGCTTAAAGCTGAGATGAATTCTTACCCTTTTTGTTGAGAAAACAAATACAAGGGCGATAAATCTGTGTGATTTGCAGTTATTGCGTGCACTTCTGACTGTGCGTACGCGGGCGCACTGGAGTCGGAGCGCGAGCGTCGGTGATGAAATGCAGCAGCTGACGCGGCACTGTTAATGAGCGCGGTCATTCCTAGGCTGCACTGTCATTGTGCCCTTGGAATTGAGTGATGTCCAGCAGGGCTGTTAGGAGTCATTAACAGGCTGTCTGAACCCTGGATAATGTGCAATTCAGCTCTCCCGACTGCCCCCCGGAAGAGTCCAATAAAATGATTCCTTTATTGCCCCGAAGATTTTCCCCGTAAGACCTCTTTTAATATTTATACAAAGACTACTTTTGGTATAATGAAACACAACCAATAAGAGATATTTTGGCATGAAATTGTAACCAGTTTCACATCTTTTATTGGCTTTAGTAGAAGCAAACTAATTGGTTCTTTTTACCTTAATTGCACCAGTTATTCAGATATTAAATTTATTTATAATACTTGAGGTATACCTTGCTTGATTGGGGTTATATAGTTGATTGAAGATAACCTTTGTCTAAACTTTTATTTTCTTCAATACTTTTTGCTTCTTGTGGATTTAAAGAATTTTAAGTGTAAGATTACACTGTTCACTGACTTTCCTGGGCCAAGTTATTCAATGAATGTCAGCATCTCAAAGATCTTTAAAAGGTCACTGGTGCAGGGTACAGGATTGAAGCAGCATTACCCAAATTAAGGTGCCTAGCTGACTCTGTAGGGTTTAACTCTCTATTACCTTTTGAACCCTCTAGCCAATCAGAAAAGCTGCTACGCTTTTATGATTGGCTGGAGAATCAGATGGGCAGACAGAATGACATCATAAAATAATGTCATTATTATTATTCCCAGTGAAATAAATCAGATGGGCTGACTGAATGGCATCATAAAATAAAAAACTGATTACACTTCCTGAATGAAGCTACATGGTACATAAGAATGTGGATAGTATCTTGTATTTCCAAAAGATATTTGCTAAAATTCCAAGCTCCACTCATATTCCATAGCCTTTCAGAAAGGTAAACCTTAACTTAATAGTTTTTGATTTGATTGGGAGTAGAAATTCATATAATTTAAGTTACTGTTTATTGCCTGGTAGTAAACATGCATCCTTAAGAATTGTTGAATTTTGCAGAAAATAATCCGCACAAGGGATTAGAGAATGGAAAGAATCTCAATTACTAAATCTGCAGTAGATAATAATCAATTAGTTATTAATAACGCTAATAGGGCATGACGGACAAAAAGAGCATGGCAAAACATTATATGGTACCATGGGCGGAGCTTATTGCTCTCCCCATCAAAGTCATAAGCGGGAGGGGGCGTATCCCTTGTTCTGATTGGTCGAGGGGTTATCGCCATATACCATACATGCTTATGCGACGTGTAGCCGATTGGGGGTCATATGGTTTGCGATATAAGGGTTGCCGTTAAACTTTGACAGAATAAAAATACATTACATGTATTTATTAATGTGTTT
>JAODJX010007528.1:0-17933 GCA_026776945.1 Isichthys henryi
CGGATGCTGTAAAGCGCTTTGAGACGATGTAATGTCGTGATACTGCGCTATACAAAAATAAATTTGTTGTTGTTGTTAGGTGTGTCCTCCGCATAAACACCCCTAGCAGTGAGAACTGTCACAAGTATGTGAGTAGGGACCTTTTATCATTTAAGCGAATGACATATGGGAAGCTTATTGCTTCTGAATTGCTTGATATCAGGATTGTGGGGATCTTGTACCATATTAGTTTTAGGTGAAACAACCTCTTGTTTACTTTTGTTTGTCAGCTGCTACACATCATATAAGAGCCACCAAAGAGGAGCAGGTGGAAAATGGACCTGTAAGATTCCTTTGATGTGATACATAGCGATTCCTACTTGTGTTCAGTAAACAAGGACTACATGTTCTCAGACTTATTTCTTCTAAAAATACAGAAAGAAAATTCCATTCTTTAAATAGAATCAGCTAATTTTTTTTTCCATATATATTTTTTTTAAGAAACACGCCTTCTTCAGGCACTGTGGAGGCTGCCTATTTGATAGATGGCAGCAGGCAGGACAGCCTAAAACCACAATTTCATAATGAAATTTCATAGTTTGCATCTCTGCACTTTTTATTTATTACCCCTGCATTACTTATTTATTTACTGCCTATTTGCACCTTGCACGCCCTGTTACTGTGATGTTAAGTATAATATATGTTTGCACCAGGGCCATGGAGAAGCTGCTGCTGACAATAACCTTGAACCTTGCAAGCCAAGTAGGCCGGAGCAGATGAAATTAAATGTCTCTCTTATATGTGTCCTCTTCAGTTTAGAAAGGTGCTGAGAAATGCTTCAATGCCTTTTATGGGGCAGCGATGCCATGCCTGAGCAACTAGGGTTTCAGTGCCGGGGAATAAATCCCTCTAATATTAGTGCCGTTTGTTTTTGTTCAACAACATATGTATGTGTATGTGTGTGTGTGTGTGTGTGTGTCTGTGTGTGTTTCTCATACTTGCGATGGATTTTCTCTATGCTTTCACACTTAGCAAATGCAAACAGGTAGAATCTCTGCTCTCTCACAGCCTCAAAAACCTACACACTCAAACCAAATTTAGCTTGGTGTCGGTGTCTCACTAAGTGTCAGTGCTGAGAGAAAGGGACGCATGTGGTGACTGGATGGATGACTCTTCTGCTATTCAGAGGGGGTATAGATTATGGGAGGGAAGAGACATGTGTTGATGAACACAGTGATTATGCATCATACGGTTTTATCATAATGATAATGGTACCTATATTATTCAGATGTTTAATGTCTACCACCAGCTGCTTTGTGTTTCTCACACTGAGTTGCCGGTAGTTCTTCTTACACCACAATCTCCTTCAGACTTCTATAATCCTCTTCTATTTCTTTGTTGATAAATCCAACATGCCATCTGGGCTTCATCCAGTCACTTTGGTTTTCCCCGACAATCCGCAGACAAGTGCTTAGGCTAAGTGGCGTCCCTAATTTTGTGTGCCCTGTGATGGACTGGCATGCCATCCAGGATGTTAATAATTCATTTATCCGTCTGTCCCGAATCTTGTGCTCTGTGCTCACTGACTTGGCTCTGACCACCTCAGCAACTCTAACCAAAATAAAGTTATAACATTCATAGGTGGATGAGTGGATAGATAGATGGATGGAGATATTCTGACCCCAAGCAATTAATGAGCAACAATGCATGAAGAAGTTAAAGTTTACAGAATTCATTTAATTAGATTCATTTTATTATTTCCCCTAAATTCTAATCCCTAATGATTTACCCGGGAATATTAGGTAAAAATACAGAATTACATTAAATGGGCCAGGTATCCAGGCATTCATCAATAAACATAATTTTTGCACATATGGAGTGAGTGTGGGATTCGTACCCCCAGCTGGAGGTGTGAGGTGACAGTGCTACCCAGTGAGCAACAGTGCCATGCACAGCAATGCTATTCATTATTTCACTAAAAAGTAATTAAAAGTTACATAACACGGACACTTAAAACCTGTAAAAATCCAGCTGGTTTATTTATTGACGTGTGTTTCCTGTTGCAGTAAAACTCTGGACTTACAGTATTACTTTGAAATACTTGATACGCAACGTGTACGTTTTTTTTTTTTTCAAAACGAGCTTTAAACACGCCTCGTTAACGTCGAAGTCCCACCTACAAGGCAAACCAAGGAGTCCCAACTTCAAGTGTAAACTAGAGGGGCATTGAAACCAGGAAGATGGCGTCAGCAGTCGCCGGGGTTCTTAGGTTTTATGCATTAAAAAATAGTGCAATCCTAAAACGTAGCACTGCGTGCAGGTTTTTGGACACATCGCGTCTTATTCAGTCTCGAAACGCCGTGTCGACGTCGACCGGTGCCATTCTGCCTAAGCCGACTAAAGTAAGTTTGGGGGAGATTATAAGTAAGCGGCAATTTCGCATGATAGGACCACATTGGATTCATTAAGCAGCTATCGGAAAATAATAGTAATTTAAATTATTCATAGCTGTAGACGTTTCGCCGATGGTATAGAAGGACTTATTTTTTTCAACTCAGGGGAAGTCGGCGCCTGGCTTGTTGGTTAAATGTATGGTTTTGGTTCACTATGAGTCGAGAATACATTTGTATTCAAATTAATATTTAAAACATTATGGCCTATATTAAAACCCCATAAGTGTTACAAGTAGGTGAATTGTTTTAACGATATATTTGTAATTTACAACAATCGTTTAGTCTGATACGCAATATAAACAGTGAAACGTACATATTCAGGAAGTCTCAGGTGGAAAGAGGTCTAATCAACAGTCAGGTATTTACAAGGACGTAACTTTGGTGTGAACTTTGGGGGGGAGGGTGATTATTTTGGGGGGCACAACCACCCCGCCGCCTCCCGTAATTTCAGCCTATAGGTACTTGATTGTGAAATTATACGGCTCGTAGGGCAAAATTACATCTTGCCATGCGTTCATGTTATATTCATACACCTTTCTGTGTCTAAATGCTAATATCGAATGATCTTTCTGTGATATTTCTGTAAATTATTATTTATTAGTATTTTTCTTTTGCAATTCGCAGATCCCCTTCGGAATGATTCGCATTACGATTGTCGTAGTCCCTTTTCTACTTTTTGGAACTCAGATAAGCAAGAACTTTGCCATTATGCTTGAAGAAAACGACATCTTTGTTCCCGAGGATGACGATGATTAAACCCTGGACACAGGTTTGTAGATGCCATACATGTGCGCAAAAAGGTTGCGGTAAATGGGGGGGGGATTGGGGACTATTGTGGAATGGGGGTCCGTTGCTCGAAGCGGTACAGTAATCTTCCTGTATAACTTAGATTAGAATTTTATATTGATGAGGTAAAATTTTGCGTTGTCATTTCTCTTAATCTCCCCTAAATGCGTGTGAGTTATGGGTGTAGCGTACTCGCCCCCAAAACAAATCTACACGTACTTCACAGGGTTGTCACTGCTTGGATTTATGAATGCTTTCGACACTCCCTGTAGCCTTTATGATTCTGACGTAAGCTGACGTTGGCTCTGCAGGTAACACTGCATTCCTTTGAATATTTTTAAATACGATATTGTCAACATATACTCATATACTATACGCTTGTACATTTGTGTGTATAGCGCTGGCCTTTACGTCAAGGAGGTTTTTGCTGACGTCATACAGATCGGGTGATATCAAAACCCAGGCCATGCGGACTTATTGCTGTCTTGAATTGTATAAATGGGGACATTAGCATTGAGAAGCTACCACCTGTATCACAAATTAGTCACCTTCATACATTTTTAAAAAGTAAAATATCTGTCAAAGTGACCGGAGCATTGAAGGTGAGTCATCTATGATCTAGATTGTTTAGGAAAAAACTAGTTTCCTTTTTAAAAATATCAGGCATTACTCACAAGTCCCACCATGTCTTATTCATTCCTACAAAACCACAACCGCTGCTGCTATTGGGTTGGGTTGCTATTTGTTTTAGTGACAAAGCTGAATGCTTCTTATTAGACAGGAAGTATGTCAGTCCTCCGAAAGGAATCAGTCATTACTCCAAAACCATTCAAACTTAGTGCTAGTCAAGTCATTCATCCAGAAAGATTAACGCATGAAAAAATATTCTGGTTATTCTACATATTGCTGAAACTGAAGTTTTAATACGTGTGTAATGTTTACCCTAAGACCCTGACCAGGATGTATGGTTAGAAGTTAGATGAATGCAGGGGTGGATCTATGGATGGCCCACTTATTCGGATTAAAAATATTATAAAAAAATTGATTTGAATTAAATAATCATTTTGGCTAATTACATTGAATGTGAATTGTTTTGTCTTATAATAATTATTATAATTATGTATGATAATATTTGAAACTGTCTCTTACGTTTCTCGACTGACATTGTTAAATTATACCCATAATTCTGTGTGAGTTTTTTGTCGCTCGTTAGTAGGGCACCTCGGTCATGGCTGTATTTTTCTTGCGGTCACATATTGTAAATATCTAAGCCCGTTTTAAAAAATGTGCGGTAATGAGTTTCACATACGCCCAACCATATAACTCGGGGGCACCTATCGGCTACTCTCTGTATCAACCACTGGATGGATGTACAACTTTATTGATAAAACCGTCATTTAAGACATTTATTAGTAAATAGTAAAATTTCATTTCATTTATTTAAGGGACACTATAAAGGACTGGCTCGCGGGCCCAATGGTGAATCACTCTGCTGTCCGTGGGAATCTGATCATAGTGCCCTAACCCAGAGCCAAACACGGCCCCCAATAAATTAACATTATATATAATAAATAGTAATTTAACATTATTTAAAATGTTAAATCACTCATGTTAGAATGTGATTACAGATCATTTTATTGAAAATATGAAAACGCCATTGGACATTGTTGAATGTCTTTTCTTCTCCACCGACCGTTACCACACTCTATTGATTTCAGTTCGCCATGTAAATCTAAGAAAGAAAAAACACCTTAAAGACAATCGCAAAAGCTCATGCAGATCCATTTTGTATGTTAGAAATAGTTTTATGCAAATTACCTTAAAGTGACGGGCAGGAAGTGCACCGCTGAGCTCTATGGGCTACCAATCAGCAGAGCTGTGTGCACAGTAGAGCCTTATTGATAGCTGGTTCTAAGTGTAGGCCATGGACAAAGCACCTGAAATTGGAATTTCTGTACTAAAATTACCCAGGTAGACGTTCAGATTGAAGTATCAGCTAAGCAGTTGTAACTGAAATGGGTCCGGAACATTCAGCATGTAATACTTTATGCTCAGTGAAAATTAAGGGGTGTTTCACACAACATAGTTCAGGAAGAAAAATAGGAATTAAAGCTGACATTCTGTACACTAGCCTCATTTTCATCTTTTGATCTGAACATGCCGCAAAAATACTTCACTGAACCAGTATTTGTGTTTCTGGCTCTATAACTATTTGATTCCTCTTCTCCCCTTTCAGGTTGAGTGGCACATCAATGTCAGCAAATCACAGAAGAATTCTAGTATCTCCAAAAAGATCTTAGAAACCCAGCAGAATTCACACCTCACATTTATTAACAGAAGAACAGAAATTAATGCAGTATCATCAATATTTATTAACATTTGTTGTATTGGTGTGTCAAAATATAGCAACTGTAACCTACTCAACATGTGACAAAAATGATTCACCAGTTTATTGAATATATAAAAACTTAAGGCTCTGTATATTATTGGTCACAAGAAAGTAAAACTCGTTTGAAAAATAATAAAACGTTGAAAAAAAACAGGTCTGATGTGACATCCAATGGATATCTTCATTGTCATAAAATGATTTAAAACACTTGACTTAGTTTCTTAATCTTGTGACAAGTGACTCTTTAGAAGTTAAAATGGTAACATTTTCACAGCCTGCATCATTAACAGAAGATAATCCAGTATTTGCCACAAAATCTGATTCTCAAGTGGTGAAACGTTGACCCATTGACTCCCAAACACAAAAATATTGCAGCACCATGAAAAATGAGTGTTCAAACGAAAACATTTACCAGGTTTTTCAAAGTTAGTTTGAAGCAATGATGCTTCATCGGTGGACTGTATGTCTTTCAAGGAACAGCTATCAGTGAGTGAAGCTACATCCTCCTGACAGAGTGTTTGAGCAAAACTAACATTGGTGCATGTCAATGTACAGATTCAAAATGTAGTATAACAAGTATAAAACATTTGCAGGTGTTTCTCTGTTTGGCTCAAGGAGTCCCAAGAAGGGGGATTTGTAGTTTTTGTGAAATTTTACTTACAATCTCAGAAATTCTGAACACTGCAACCCTGTGGACAGCCATCTGATTTAATCAACTTTGGTCCATGACCCAGTCATACATGCTTCAAAAAGTCTGAAAAAAAAATCTAGAAAAATAGCCTGCAGACACTGCAAAACAAGGGAAGGTGAAACGTAGAAGTACAGAAGAAAATGCAAGATTTCAAAGAAGGTATGAGAAAATTTAAGTGAAACCACCATGCTTTTTTTCTCCACATTCATAGGGACCTTGGGTACCAAGGGAGAAATGAGGTGCTAATTATTTAAATAGACCTTATACTCCAGTATTTTGCCACAACTATAGTGGTATAACATTTAAGTTCTTCTATTGTCCCTCTGAAAAGATACTACCGAGTTCTGAAATGTGCAACAGGAAATGCAAAAAAAGAGTGAGCCAGTATTTGGGGAGGAAACTCGTGACCAAGCCAGCGTTCCCTCGCTACAGAATCACGTGTCCCGGTATCATCCTCTTCCTGCCAATCTCCATGTCACCACAGGCAGTGTCAGTGCCGGTCAAAGTCAATGTCGCACTCTAGAATAGCTTCACTGCCAGTGCAGCCCCCCCATGCGAAACAGAGTGAAGTTGGCTAGCTAAACCAGCACCCTCTATGTCACCTATTGGGTTGACTGGCCCCGGGCAGTGTTGAGCACGTTGGAGCCCCTGAAAATGAAGCTTTCTGAAGACAAGCCAACATGACTGTGAGAATGGCAATGGCCACAGAGCTTCTCTCTCCTAAGGGGAGTTGGGTAAGCAGGTTGAGTCGACCAGCCTCACTCTCCAACCTGGCTGCAGCGTCTCAGTGGGACACGCTGTTCCCCAGCTCCTGGCCTTCCCGCAGGGCGGCCATCGCCAGCCTCAGGTGCTCACGCAGGGCCTCAAGCTCCCGCTCACTGCGGCTCTTTGCTGCGTTCAGCTCCACATTGGCCTCCTTGCACCGCTCGTATGCCAAGCGCTTCTCCTACCAGGAGGAGAGCAGGACAAAAATAGATGCAATCCTCAGTCTTACTATAATACATCCTTAGGCCTGATGGAGATGCTGAGCAGCTTAGGTATCGGAGTTCCGCTAAGATGCGCACTCATAAATATCACCTACAAACCTTGCTGAGGGAGAGCAGCTCGTCCCTCAAGCAGCCGATCTCCTTATGCAGGTACTGGACCTCGTTCTCCTTCACTCGGAGTAGCACCTGCCAGAAGAAAAATAGCGAGTGTTGGCTGGTACATAAGGCGTTGCCTGAAAACAAGCTCACGGGAGTTTTACTTACACAAAAATGTTCTGAGGGACCAACTAATCAGGGGTGTGTTTCCCAAATGACGACGGAAGTTAGCATTAACGATGCATTGTACTATGGTATTCAAACTAACCAACATCCGAAGTACGACTGTTTCCCAAAACCGTCGTACCACAGCAGTTTGAACCACGATAGTTAGTTGGGACTTCAGCACTGGAACCGTTGTTGTTCAAACTACGGATTGGTAAGACTCACGGCGAGTTGTGCGCAAAAACTAAAACTTTATGATATGGTCTAACTTTCACAGTCGGTCGCATACAAAAACTCGCGACCTGTGTAATATCATATAAATATATAATAATCACATACACATATTTTACACACAATAGCAATATATAACGGTAAAATAATGAGATGCTTCTTGGAGTGGTAAACAGAAGAACTTTTAGCTATGACTGCATTTGGTGAAAGACGCACCATCTGTAATTACCTTGATTGAAACGCAATGAACTGAAATCAATCACACTACGAACACATACAAATTCCTGGTCTGACGTTGCCGCTTACAGGATGTTAGTGGCTGACTGGAATAGACAGGTGCATGTACAGTAATATCCAAACATCACAGGCATCATTTCCCCAGTACAAAGGCATGGATTCGTATCTGACCGCTGTAGTGTCATTCTACTCATCCATTATGGCACTGACACCTGTCAGTGATGAAGGAGAACTTCATCAAAGTGCTGTACTCTTTTCTAAGGCGACTGTTGTCCCTCGAAAGTTATGTGTGCAATGAAGAAACTGCACAACACCTAATGGTCTGCATAGGGCTACAAATACACACATGTACACATACAAGGGATAATGATTTATTATTATTGGGTTTTATTCTTTTCTTTTTATTTTAGTAATTTTTTTAAATTTCTCTATTTTTTTTATATGTGGCGAAGTGTACCACATGGCAGAATGACCACTGGGTACAACATCCTTTACCAAGCAATACACACTAACTGCATATGCTACTACAGGGGCGGGCAATCTTATCCAGAAAGGGCCAGTGTGTTTGCAGGTTTTTTTGGGATAACCATTCGATCAGCTGCTCAAACCCGTATGTGCGAACTCTTCAGTCGATCAGTCTTCTACATACTACTCTACGTATGGAGTTGCAGCGAAAATCTGTATGTCTAACGGCCTTTTCTGGATAAAAACCCCTGTGCCAATACAATACTTTGCAGTCTGACAATTCTCCCTATTACTCACTACAGACAGTTACCGTACTTATGACCAGAGACCCACACAACAATTACGTTTCAAACTACATTTTCAGGCCACTTCACATTATATGTGATTGTAGAACTAAATTATTCCATACTAGGTATTAAAGATTATAACATTTCTTACTTACACAGTGACTATACCCTTCTTAGACTACATTTTCTACCATCGCTGATGTATTTACCTAGAATTAAGCTTCTAACGACAGCTCGAGAAGTGTAGAACTACATAACTTAATGAGTGTTTTCGGACATTCGTTCGAACTATGGTTTTAGGAAACACCTGCATTGTTTAACGATGCATCGTACTACGTAAGTTCGCAGTGTCATTACCTCCATAGTTCGAACTATGGTTTTGGGAAAGATCCGCGTCATACTTACATAGCAACTTGCGTGGTTTGAACTAACATAGTTAGCACCTCAGATGTCTTGGTCTCACGTCCTCTTGTTGCTTGGACCCATCTCTTCTACAATGTGATTGGTTCTCTCTCAGAATCAATCATTTTTTTTTGTGTAAGTAAATCTCCCACGAGCTGAAAGCACACCTTCAATCGACATCCAGGTAGACGGCCGATCGCAATATCCGAATTTCAAAGGCAGTGACCACTAGGTGGTGACAGTGATCAATTGCAGCACTGTTCCCCTTGTCGCTTCTGCCTTACCTCCAACTCGCAGGAACTGTGCTCGTGGCCGTCATGCAGGACGCGGTCTGAGCCCTCACACTCAGAGCTTGAGCGCAAGTGGCTTATCTCCTTCATCAGATGAGACTGCAGATCCTGTGAAGAAAGGGAGAGAGAGAGAGAAGGACTTACACCAGGGCAGGTCAAACTGAACAAGCAAAGGGGCAAGTGGACACCATGTTAGTTAACAGAGCATGGCGACACATCACTCACAGGACAGAGAAAGATAAACCAGCTAACAAGGAAGTCTTCTTTGTTTGGTAGCTTCCCCTGGAATCATTATCTTGGCAAAAAAGCTTGTTTTTTTTTTTTTTAAAGAAAACTACCAAGTTCTATAATGACTGAAGCAACTCAGGCACCCTGATAAATTCTACAGTAACTGTCAATGTCAGAGACAAAGAGTGGTGCAAACAGACAGCAGAGAGGAAATAATTACATACATCATTCCCACGTTTCTGCGATCTACAGCAGAACAACGTACAGCAGCAAACACTGCCGTGAGAAATGGCACAGTCCAAACACTGAGTTTTGCTTGGTGAGCTCAGTCACCAAGCTGTGCACAGGCAGAAAGGACCCAGGCCTTGAATCCCGTCCTGGGCAATCACATCTAGAGCAAGGCCCTTACTCCCCACCCCAAATGCTGCAGTTGGCACCAGATAAATTACCTGACCCTACACTCAGACCCCAAGCTTCACTGCATATGTCTGAATGGAGAGCATGAAGGGTTACGTGAAGAGAAGCATTCCAATGTACCTGTATTCCAACTTGGCAAATGAAGTATCTCATTTCATATACAGAATATTTCGGGCTGAAAGCAAACATGAATATGCACAATCACCAGCCAGCCAGGTGCTGACAGAGACCCACAATTACTCACTCACCCGATTTTCCTTCTTCAGCTGTTCCAGCTCCGTCTCCTTACGGCTCGCCTCTCTCTCCATCTCCCTGTGTCTCTCCTCCGCCGTCCTCAGCTCCAGGCACTTCTGAGAGTACCGCTCTGACAGGCTGTCCAGCTCCCTCTGCCGCTCAGACCTGGAACGGGTCATGAACAGTGACACTCAGACAGCGACAGCAGCGAGGTACTGGATAAGATAACTCCAAGGGAGGGAAGCAAACTGTTCAACATATACATCCTTCTAGACCACAACTAAAATTCAGGGATGCAAGTGTCCCAAAATGAAAAAAGCCCAAAACCACCAACAACATTTTTTCCATTAAGAACTTTTGCAGATGCACTCTCCCAATACACTGCCCATGGTTCCATCTCCCATCTTAACTGGTACCACGCGATCCAACCAGTCCAATTGGAATTTGTTTTTCAAAACTGAATCAATCTCTTCCACACGAGCATCACTTTTTCAACCCAATATTTTTGCAGCCATTATTGTACTATTTAGAATAAAGACATGTACACTATAAAATACATATATGGAATTATACACTGACCAAAAAAGTATTAAACAAATAAAATTAAACATAACAGCAGCACTCTACATGCAATCCTAATGCCCGGGGCCAGTATTTCACGAGTCACCTTTGATCATGTGGCCAAAACAGCAAAACCTGCGCCAGATGCATGCTGTCCAATGAACTGTAAGCATGCACACATGCACTCGCTTTTTCACAGTCAGATAATGCTTCTGAATTGGACCCGAGCATTCAAGGGTCCGGGAGTTCAGACAAAGTCACAACATGTCCGTCTACATCGTTTTTTTGAACTGCGATGCTTAAACGTGCACCATGCGTACCCCGCGGCGGGTCGGCCATGTCATTCGGCCGGCTGTTTTCATCTCAGCTTGCCAGACCTACTTTGTATACAAATGACAGGGCTTACCCATAATCCCACTACTGGCACCTCCGAAGCGGTGTGTGCGTGCGACCTACAGCTCACGTGACTCACTGCATTTGCGGCAGGACCTGCGACTCGGCCGTCCCTCCACCCAGCCTCCTCGCTCTCGCCACTTCCTCTTCCAGCTCCACCCTCAGGGCCATCTTCAGCACCTCCATAGCTAGGGGTGTGAATTGGGGGGGGGGGGTATTATTATCTCAGCCCCTTCGTTCAAAAAACCAACGCTATTTGAAGCTCCCTCCATCCTGCAAGAAGTGTCACTCCGGATGGTTCTCTTGTGATGTTCTTCGATGGTGGAATGAGCTGCTGGACCATGTACGGTCACCAGACTCCCTCTCTACCTTCTGGAAACATCTTAACACCCATCTGTGCCATGAATTCCTCCACTAGCTTGATGCCTCTGTATGTCCTCTGAATGTTTGTAAATCAATGTTGCAATTTTGGTCATTGAATTGCCTTATTAGGTTCTTACTGCAGTTGCACTTATGTCTAGTCGATTTCTCCACAGCACATACATTTGTAATGTGTTCCTCTTACTTATATGTCGCTGTGGACAAAAGCATCTACTAAATACGTAAAATGCAAATGCAAAAATGTAATGTAAACGCTTAGCAGCCCAGTCCGCTACAGCATTGCCTGGCACCTCACCACCCAAATGGGGATCCCTACCCACTCACCCTGCACCGTGGCCTGGGCCTCTTCCCGAAGCAGCCGGTCACGCTCCACTTCCAGCTCCCTCACCTGCCGTTCATGCCGCCTCTGTAGCTCCTCCAGGGCCTCCCTGTGCGCCTTCTCCATTGCCTCCAGGCCACGGCCACAGGGGGCCTCTAGACCACACTTCCCACCTTCTCTTGCAAACCTCACCTTCTGTAGCTGCTCCACCTGAGCCTTCAGCAAGGCCACCTGATAGGGTGGGGAAGGGGACCAGAGGGTCACATCACTAATACATAGCTGGAGAACAACAGAACAAATAACCTCAGCTATCAATATCTCCATTCCTACTACCTCCTTCAACAGCACTTCATTGGCAGGCTGGCTAGCACAGGAACCAATCACGGGTAGCGACCTCATCTCTCGCAGGGGCAGTCTTTCAAACTCCACCCACTTCCTCTCTAGCGTCTCTTCCAAACTGGAGGCGGAGCTTGTGCCCTTCTTCAGGTGCACAGCATCCCACAGGCTGCTGCCAGGTGGCATCTCCTTGGCAGGAACCCCAGCCTGGAACCACCGGGCCCTGTCTTCCAGCCTTCGTGCCTGTTCCCTGTCCAGGCTCTCTCTGGTCTCAGGCGTGCTGATGGGCTGTGTGGGGGCTTGTGTGTCCATCACCGGTGCAAGCTCCACACAGTCTAGCTGATGTGGAGTGGGGGTCATGACCTCAGAGCCTGAGTCCCTGTGACCTTGCTGGGAAGGAAGCTGACCGGGCAAAACGGGACAAGACGTGCGGATCTCTTTGTCACTCCTGCTGTCTGACAGCCTGGAAAACAAGAAAAGTAAAGAATGAGGATGATATATATTTGCCTGCATGCAGTGACTCACTATGGGCTCAGTACACAGTACAAACTACAGCAAACCTGGTTTAGACAGCATATCACTAGCAGTATGTGTGCGCGTGTGTGTGTCTGAGAGGAAATCAGATTTGTTAAGTCAGTGCTGTCGTATCACGCTATTACATGGACCACGCTCCAGCTGTAAGGTGCACCTGAGAAGGACCATGAGGTGCTTTGGTGGAGAGTTCAAAATGTCCATCTTAAAATTTTAGTTTTTCATACTTCCGGTTCACAGGTATGGAAAAGTTCTGTGACTGGTTGGCATTTGCCCAGCTGTGGTGTGGACCAAGCTCGAGACCAGCTGGGCCAGGCATAACCCCCCCCCCACTGCGGGGAGCTGGCTCTGCAGCTGTCTAAACTGACACACGAGAGGTGTGAAGTAAAACTCTATCTGAACAGCGTCAAGTACAGCAGCAGGAACTTACTGCATGATGTCGGGCGAGCTGCTGGGAAGGACGTTCTTCCTCAGAACCTCCAGCCAGTTCCTCCTGATCCCCGATGTCATGGCAGACAGGGTGAACACAGCCCTCTGGGTCTGTGCACAAGTGACGAGAACAAGAGGACAAGCGGGACCTTACAAGTCAGCATTTGAGATAAACACTAACCTGAAAACAAACATTCCATCCACAGAGCATATGAGGATATAATCCCAGATATACACATAATATAGACAGTACAAGCCTTGATCTTCTGAGGAACATCTGAAGGTTCTGTATTCCCTTTCACCACCAATAGTGAGGTGAAACTTTTTGTGAGCATACATAACAGCACCTACTGGACGACTTTGAACATTTCCTCAAATTCAAAACAGATTCCAGTACTATCCACCTGGATCTGAAAACCATAGTTCTTCTCCACATCAAACTCGGACACCTCCACACAGGACCTCAGGTCAATCTCCCCGTCCAGATCTTCCTTCTGACATGACATTAAAGAGATGACAAAGAGACCATCACTCTTCAGTGACTTATTAGCAAAGCTGAGTGTTAGCAATTTACACCATTCCATGTACTTAGCAGGAATTAGCAGGAATTTGTGTTTCTCTAGGTATACGTCACTTCTAAACAGTAAAATTTGTCTATGTCCTCCCACTACATTTCTTGGCCTCGCTGCTTAGCTCACAGTCACAAACTATCTGCAAATCAGTACTGACACATGCAGCTCAACTGAGATGTTTATCTTGTGCCACATGTCACGGCACGCGAGATAGAGAGGGATCAAAGGGCTGCTTGTTAAGGGAGTGAGTCCCAGGCTCCATATACAATACATTTTAGGTTAAAGAGTTAAAAAGAACTCTAGTTACACCATTCTCTTTTACAATGCACCTACATTTTGAGTGAATCTGAGTGAACTTCTAAAAGGCTTCTTCTGCTTAAATTTCTTACAATGATTCATTTCTTAATCAATTGTAATGTGTCTTAGTTACAAATCAAACACTCAGCAAAGAATCGAGTATCTGATTAAAATAATTTTAACCAGGAGCCATGGTACGGAATCACGGTGAGGATGAAAGTTCAGAAAAACAATCGGCATCTCATCTCACCTCCTCTGCTCTGGCATCTCTGTAGTACCTCAGGCTGGCGTCCGTCAACACGAACCAGTGCTTCCGCCACTGGGGAGACACACCAGACACCATGTGACACAGAAAGCCGGGCCAGGACCCGCTCAATCCTAGCTAAGACTGCAAGTGAGCCAGTATGATCAGATAGAAATTTTATTAAGAGCACACAAGGGCTGTCCCAATCCTTGTAGGAACTTCAAGTGACTTTAGTGTTTCTCTCTTTGAAACTTTAAGTGTCTAAGTGCAGGACAGAGGTTGCATGTTGGGACACTTCTGAGCTCCCATTTAAAAACAACAGTGGCAAGAAGTTCCTTGATGATTTGTGATGATGCTAAAATGTTTCGGCGTAACCCCCAATCCGCCAAATATCCAGGCACATGGAAGAATCAGCTAACCTGCTGATGCAACAAGGGAGTCTGAAACAACCAGCTCTGCTTTTGAGAGAGTTTTGTCTGTTCTAAACATAACTGAGCAAAACAGCAATAGCAGAAAGGCCGAGTACCTCTCCATCGTCATCTAGTTTCGACATCCATCCCTTCTTGAAGTTAAGGAGATCAGGCTGCAGAAATAGGGTCAGGGAAATAGGAGAACATTATTCAGCACTTAGCTTTGAAAAAGCAGAAGCGCAGTAACAATGGTCAGTATGTGTTTCCTACATCTATGTATGTGTGATTACTGTTGGTACCATGGTTCAGGTCACAGGAGTGACATGTCAATGTCTCATTAACTGGAGATGCTTCAGTAAATAGTGACGTGCACAAAAGTAGCTTAAAATGGCAAGCAATTGAAATTATGTGTGTATATTTTCATAGCTATTTTTAATACTGTATGCATGCAAACCGAGGCTGACATGTTAAAGCCACAACCCCCAGGAAGCACGTCAGACACTCAGAGGAATGAGACACGCTGACTGATATACGCAGCCACTGCAGATACCCCAGCAGACACAGAACAAGACGGCTTAATGGACTTCATTCATCCACGTTTACTAACAAAAACACTGCAGACCAAATCCAAACAGCTACTTTTTCAGTTTTTTTCTGCTCTAGTTAATCTCTTTTTCACACATTATCCAAACAGTAAGCTGCACACCAGTAAGTCCTTCTCTAGGATTCCTGAAAACGATCTAGGTGAATGCTGAAATTCATCGCAACCAGAGCTACACAGGAAATAATGAAAATGCTCTTAAGTGTAGTTACACAAAAGTTCAAACGTCCCCCTTTTGTCCAGTGAATCGTTTCCCATTGTGAGAATATCTGGTTTAACTGGCTCCTTTTTTGAATGTATCGGAGATACAGGTACTCAGTCGTAGCGTGAGGATGAAACACAGCCATGTATTTCAAATTACACCTAGGGGCCCCAAACAAATCGTACCCAATGTTAAAAAAAAAACGAATTCTGTGAGGAATTACTCTTGCAGCATTATAAACATTACAAGGCCTGTGGAATTTGCATATGGGTCTTTGTCTATGATATTCCTAAAAATAATGCTTCTAATTAATGACGTCCATGATGCACACACTGGCTGAACACTAGCTCTGATGATCACATGGAGTCCCGAATGCTCCAGAACTCAGACTGCCTCTTAGCTGTAGATCATTCGCCTTGAATTTACATGTCCTACATAAATAAGTCTGAAGTCTATTATTCATTGGTGCATAGCTGTAATGGAAGTTGGAAAACTAGCTCTGTAGTTAATAAGAAGCCGAGGTTACAGAAATACCAAGAGAGATAATACCTGCCGACGATGAATCAAAACAAGTTTTTATTAAACCGGCCAATGTTTTATTCTTACAGGAGGAAAAAAAAGTCTCCTAAAGCAGATACAGGAAGATCGAAAGTGGAAATTCATAATGAAAATGTCAAAAAGCAAAGTCACAACAGGAAGAGCCTGTACTCGAACACCGAAAAGAGGTTATGAAGGTTTCCATTTCTAACAGGCATACCCTTTAAAAGCTATTCTTCGTTAGAGCTTCTATCGTTATCGTTAAGTATACGTGAGATGCTGGAAACCCGTCACGAGCTTCAGCTGCGATGTTACTCAAACTACACTTGTTTTCCCATCAACAATTTAAAAACTGGTCAATTAAACAGCAGTCTTCACTAGCAAAGCATGTTCTTAATGGTGACGAAAACTCCACGGTTTAAAATTACAGGTAAACACTCACCGTCATGTTTGTCACCGGATCCCAGATCCAAGGGGTGAAAGAGAAGAGAAACGCAGGCTTCAGCTTGTAGATTGATTAGCATATGTCATCTCAATTAATAAAGCAAAGTGATAGCCCCTGCGGGTCGCGCCCACATAACAGCCCAACTTCTTACGTTTACATTTGAATTTCCTTGACTTTTACGTGCATTAAAAAAATTCATGGGTAGGTTTAAAATGCATCTATTTTCAATATCATAATTACTGAGAAGTTACAGCCACCGACAAGTGACTAGTTCCTGGGCGGTTCCACATGGTGAGGCGGGCATGCCCTAGAAGTGAACCAAGGGCTATTGCACGTAGCGGTATTAAACCCATAAACGGAGAGTTAAGGGGCGTTTCAACACATGTAGAAGGCGGCGCGAAGGTAAATGCACGTATGCACACTGATCACAAGCCCAGCAGACACTGAGAGATACATAAGATAAGGAGTGGTATTTTTGGTGTTCAGTTCAGTCCAGTCTTTTGCTTAGTAAAGCAGTCACTCACTTAAAAAAAAGATATATTCCAATTTTATTTCCTGAGTTGTCATGTTCTTAGAGGTGAGTTGGTGTCAGGAATCCTGAGTACAAGCCCTGACAGCACCGACAGGAATGCTTACGGACAAGGATCATACGAATAAGGAACATGGCTATCATGTAGCCCAACCCACGATAAACGTTTACCGTAAAAAAAAAAAACACTCAGATTGAGTCCTTTCAGAGTTGATGGCCAGAGAGATTGTATACGAAGGTAACGGAAACATAGCAGCGAAGAAAGAATTAACAGACACCCAGACGCATGCTTAAAGTGCGCGGGTTCTGCAAGAAACTATTTTGGAATTTGTAGGCAGAACCAGACGAACGTGCCTTTTCCATTGGTCGGTTTTCCACTGGAACCATCTGCAGGCGGGCAGTGTCACTCTCGGTCAGTGTTTCCTCCCGGTGGTCACCCTGTAATAAGTCACAGCCAACATAATCCAACCGCTACTGATGAAAGCAGCATTCTTGTTTTGTGTTGCCCATTCTAACCCAAAAACGGTATAAATAGTAATCCTACTCACTGTGCATTCTGAAGCCTCATTTCTCCCAACACTACCAATCAGTTCCTAGGACAGAAGAAATACCCAAATACACAAAATAAAAATTACTGGACTGATCTGAGAACCAAGCAGTAATGTAAAAATATACTGGAACTATATAGGAACAAGCGCATGTATTAAATGGAATGCATAATAGATTTTGTATGTTAAGAACATAAGAACTATACAAATGAGAGGAGGCCATTCGGCCCATCAAGCTCGCTTGGGGAGAACTTCACTAATA
>JAODJX010007666.1:0-17890 GCA_026776945.1 Isichthys henryi
ACCACCCCCCCCCTTTCCGTGCGATAGCACGTACTAAAAGTATGGCTACTTATGTGGACCTATTATATGAATGTGCCTTACTGAATGAATTTAGGTCTACACCATAAGAACATTACAGAGCAGCAAAATATTATGGGTATGAAGCATGTAATTTAATGTTATTTGTAAACATATATAAAGAGGTAAGGAGCTTGTGCTGATTAAAATGTGTTGCTGCACTCACCACCTCAGGGATGAGGATCTGAGTGCAGCCATGTGGTGGGTGATACCTCAGCCCCAGAATAGTCCAAATGGACCAGGGTTAGGTTTTTTCCAGTGGCTGGAGTGCCAATCCTGTCACCAAACCCCAACTTTTTCCCTGTAAATTAGAGGACCTGCTGGATGTAGATTAACGTCATACCCAGCATAAAGTAATTGCAGGTTAAGGGCCTTATTCAAGGGCTCAGCGGAGTAGAATCACTCCAGGAATTTAAACCAACAACCGTTCAATTGCTGGCACAGATCCTTACCCTCAGGGACAACACTCTGCCCATAAAGGTAGAAATTAAAGCGAAATGCTTGACATTAACACACCATTACAAGCTAACACTAAATACACTTGTGATATTAAAATTTGGATTTGAAATGTTTTTATGGACATTATTACTGATACTGTCCCCTTCATAAGCTGTTTATTTTTTTTATTTTATGACATCATGTGAAATGTTAATTTGCCCAATCTAGCCAATTAGGCATAATACCAAAAAAATCTAACCTTTGACATGACCAGTGTAGCCTAGCCTACGCTTATATTTAGCATGACTCATACACTCCAAATGCTATAGCAGGTCACAGTTTTGGAACGTTTTCTACAGATAATCACTGTTTTGTCTTACCAAACAATAAGCTGCCTGCACACCCTCCTTCACAATGCTGCAGGATCACATGCACACAAAGTGAATTCGAGCTGCTGTCAGTGAAATGCGGTTCCTGAGTGGCTCATCCTCTATCATGCTCATACTGCATATTCAAGCTCCCTCTCTCAATCACACAACATCACACACCAGCAGGGTAAAATTCATACAAAAAAATAAAATAAAAACATGATACTGTTTTGGCTACATAGGACTATATTTATTACAATATGGAACTTTAATATAACTGACCAAGCAGACACCTCACAGAAAAGTATTAAAGTACTGCTTAATAATACAGATTTTTTTTCCATGTAGGATTGGCATCTCACTTTGACCATTGAACTGCAATAACATGGCATCGTAATAAATGCTTTTCAAAAGCAATCAAGATAAAAGAACGTTACAACCATGTTGTGAATACTAATGTGCACACAATAAGAAAAACAGTGTTGGTGTGACAGCCACATGTTACAACACAGCTTTATGGGAACCACTAACAAGATGCTCTTGGAAAAACACCTGAATTCTTCTCCAAAGTTCCAATTGTGCATCTGCATGGCCCTTTGCATTACCCCCATATGCCACAACTTTCCCTACAGCAGGATGAATACCAAAAGGATAATGTGGCATGTAGGGAACTTCCAGGAAGTGGCCTGCCTTTGGATACTTCATAACCTCGAAGTTGTTTTTCCCGTGAACCTTCAGTCGTGTGGCAGCCTGTTCTGCAAAGAGGCAGCTGTTCCAATTTCTGTCATCCTCAGCTGCCACAAAGAGGAACCTACAGCTGGCCCTTTCAACAGGGATAATGGTAGATCGACTTCCCACTGCCATGGGGTCGGTCACAGACTCCCGCACATCCAGAATTCCAGGTTGTGCTAAGGTTATTTTGCTGAAATCAGGGATGAGTGGAGGGATGACCATGTCTTTGTAGTGCAAAGGTAACATGACATTGGCATTGCAGCCATTGATCCAAACAGTGGCAGACACACCAGGGAGCAATGAGGCTATTGACAAGGCCAGATCTGCACCTTTGGAGATTGAAATAATCCCAACTCCAGGACCTCTGACCTATTGTTTAAAGAACAAAACCACATCACATGACATTTAGAAAAACAGCTGTTTTTCTGAAGTGTAAGGTGCTGGTTCTCTCATCAGTGTACTTATATTTAATGCATTCGAGGGGGCAGTGACTTCTGTCTTTTAAAATAAATGTCAATTTGTTATATATCTGAAAATATGTATTTAAGTTGATTTGTCACAGAAAAATCTTACAATGGTTAACACAAAAATAGTTTGACATGCACAATTCAATACTTCCTATCAATTTCTTTAAAAGCACGTTAAACGTAATGTCTCATATGGTGTTGCACAATTTAGAAGTAAGGTATGCCAAAGCAAAATGATGCATATAGCCTATTAAAATATCATGGCATACAGATTTTTCACAAACCTCAGGCTGACTCCGGAGAAACATCAGAGCTTCTTCAAAGTATTCCAGATCAAAATGGCCGACAGACTTGGGTAAATCGGCATAATTGTAGTACGCCAGACACAAAACCACAAAGCCTTTGTTTGCCAGCAGGCTTCCCCGCATCTCTGTCAAGCCACCACCGAATGTGTACAAATCAAGAACCCCTGGGAATGGACCAGGTCCTGATACACAGAAAAAAAGAAAAAAAAAAGTTTTAAAACATGTCTTGGGTGAGCCGATCACATGTAGACAGCCGAGACAATTGCGCTGTTATAATGACCTGCATTTTCAGCTAATTCAAGAAGGCAAATTAACTGTCTTTTTAGTAATATTATTATGACAAAAAGCTATGTTAGCCAAATAAAATGAATTCGTGCCCCTGCTTATTAGCCATTTAATTTCACAGACAAAAAGAAAGGCATTCGGGAAAACTAACCCGGTGGTACAAACAAGGTTCCCCGTATTCTTCCAACTTTAACGGGTAACCTGCGTGTTCCTTTCGCCATGAATCCTCTTTCCACAGTCTCACTTGCAAGTGCATGTCCTAAATCCGAGCCATTAATTACTTCGATATTGACCAGAAGATAACTCGATGCGTCTTTAATCATAAGTCTGGAGCAGGGTTTTTCTGGCGTCATAGACCAGAACAGTCCCATAGGTTCAATGCCTGTGTAGCTGCCACCCAGAGAACCTGAGGTTCCTAAATCAACAGTACCGCTGAAGTCTGCGCTATATGCGGCAGATGATTTAAAAAGTACACCTCTGTCATCAGTTAGTTTAGCTCTCAGCTCCACACTCTGCTCCGGACCAAGACCGTCCACTTTTATTTGCAGCGGCTCATCAAACAAACTCTTCCGGCTGGGTAGAATCTGCAAACGAGGCCGAAAATCCATTACAGTTGGTGTACTATAAAACGATCGACTAAAAAGACGTTGTATTCTATAGATCCACATCTTCAGAGCTAGCCTTCTTAACTCTTCTTCACGTGGAAAACCATTGGAGTAAAACAGTGTCTATAATTTTGCTGCCCCTTTGCGACTTACATTTACATTTGCAGTATTTGGCAGATGCGTATGTACGCAGGGGGGGGGGGGGCAACTACCCAGCGTACGTGTGCGTACGGGGGGTCCAAAAAATCGGTACAATGTGCGTACGTACTAAAAGTATGGTCCCTAACTTTCTGTATCCTAAACTGTCAATTAAATGATATGAATTCTCATTTAACACTGCCTATCCCCCAGAAAACAAGCCTCTTGTGTGATTGACGGGACCCCACCCGGTAGTCACTTCTTTGTGGTCCGCCACCTTAGGTGGCGCTGTGTAATGAAGCTGCAAAACTTATTCAGTGAATAAGAATGACGGAACTCGTGTATCTGCCACGCTGAAGTAAACAGCCACATTTTACCGTGGCGGAATGGAGGCACGACCAAGGCGAGGGCGAGGGGATAGTAATAGAAGGAGAGGTGGTGATGGAGGGGTTGAAAAGGTGATGCCGGGGGAGTACAGAGGACGAGGAAGGGGCACCCACCGAGGAAGGGAGAGAAGAGACCATCGGGGCAGGGGGCGGCGGGCACCGGAGGCGGAGCCGGTAAAACGGAGAGACAGATATTGCTTGACTATAGTTATAGCTAACAATATTTATGCCTTAAGATTAAACATGGGTAGGCCGCCTAAAGTTTTTTCTTATCTAAACCTTGTGATTCCGTTAGTTTTGAGATACTGGGAACGTCTTTCCCACGTCAACATGAGCAAAAATCCCTGATTAAAAACTGCAAAATGATAACAGGGTTGCCTACTCTGTTAAACTGGCTGGAATGAGATTTTCAGTTGGAGACAGTACTACACACACATGTATGTAATAGCTTTATTACCTTGTAAATTGTCTGTAGGACTAAGAAACTACCCCACCGCTTTTAATGTAGCTGGTTTCAAGTTTATAATGGAATAATACGGACGCTCATCTATTTACGACCTTTCAACTTACGAACTTTCAGACATACGAACGAAGAGCACTGTTAGTCCAAATCGTGTTCGGTAGGCTCCCGTTTCATGTCTGCAATTTAGATTTTTTTTCTGTGAGCCAATTCCTCCTAGTACGACTTCTGGCCGCTACTACCGGCGCACAGCAGCGTTGCGTGCGTCCTCCCAGCATCCTAGTTCCTTGTACTTCCGTATACCCTTAAAATGATGTTGAATAACGACTTACGAACATTTTAAGTTACTAATGTTCGTTCGGAACGTATTTCATTCGTAAGTAGAGGAGCGTCTGTGTAGATTTGCCGTAAGATTTTTTTAGGTGAGCGTGAGTATTACGCCAGACCCTGGGATATCTTAAACGTGTCGTGTTCATTATAGATAGTAGTCAGATAACTGGTTGGGGACAAAAGTTAACCTATCACTGTCCCATAGTTAGTCAAAACAATAAGGCATGAGGAATAAGTATCAGTTTAAACATCATTAATTCTTATTCGTACACAGTACCGAGTCGTTTGGGAGTAACTTTTCCATATACATTTGTGATCTGGACAGGAGAGTATGCTTACATGTTTTACATGTGTTTTTTTTTTTTTTTTCATTTACTAGATTTTATTTAAAATCACGACATTAATTTTGTTTTTAATTAACAGAAGGATGCTTGTCTATTGGTCCGCTCAGATATATGCACAGGTGACAGCAAGGAACTCATGAGTTTTGTTTTGTTGATCGTTCAGAAGATCCAAGATGATGCTAACAACCTGGAAGATGTTGAAGATGAAGCTGCTGCAGTTTTCTCCAAGAGAAAGCTGGAGTCCAACTGGAGCCGTTATGAGGCTGCGGAGGAGAGTGAGCAGAAGGAGGAGCAACCCACGCAGCGGGGAGCAGACTACCACGCTCTGCTTGCGTCAGCAGGTTTGTGTTCCCTTTGCTTGTCTATGATATGATCTCTATCCACAACATGAAACCATATAGTCTGCTCTCCTGTAGGGCTGGATGATTTATCGTTTTCAAATCGAAATCGCGATTTGAAACAACGCGATTAGAAAATCGCAAAGGCTGCGATTTAGGATACAATTTTACAGCACGTTGAGCCCAGGGTTTAAAACTGCTGTGAGAATAGTTTTACAAATTCATGCCATGCTCCCTGGGTGACAGTCATTCTCACCAATCACAAGCGCCATGCTTCTCGCGGGACAGTCATGCTCACCAATCAGAGGTGGCTCAAGAAGGCGTATAGGCCCACAAACAGCAAACACGTGAAACCCAAGGAAAATGTTACATTCGCGGTGCGGAAAAATACTGATTCCGCTACTGAGCTATAAGTGAATTGCCTTCCTATTTCATGGTCCGAGATTGTTTCAGAAAGGTCCTACTGATGAATAGAACTGGCGAGCTCCTTTTAAACACCAGCGTCGATATTCTTCAGCGTATCATACCTTTTGTTTTTGTTAATAGGCAATAGCATTGGGATACCGCTAACCCATCAAAACAACAATGAGACAGTCAGTAATTCTCACAGCAGCAGAGTCGGTAACCCCCAAAAAAGCTGTAAAACCCATAATACAGTCGTGTTTGTCATATGTTTTTGTGCTTATTATTTTAAGTATTTCCAAAGATTAATATTAAGCCCGCAACAGTGATGAAAATAAAAGCCTTGCTTTAGCATAAATACTAAAAGAATAGATCGCTTTAATCGCTAATACAGTTGGGTAAGGGCATGTGGTCTTATTTAAAAAAGATACAAAAAGAGATGCATATAATGTTTGTTTATTCGTTTTGCATTTGTCCGAGTAACAAAGAAAAGGAATAAGCCGCTTCAGTCGAAAACTGCATTTTACTTCTCATTTAAAATAAAATGCGGAGTTGGCAATTTTGTCAGCTGCATGGAGTGAGACTTTCTGTTCTCTGTTCTGCACATATATTTGTATGTATGTATGTAAGTTTTATTACCTTGTAAAGAGTCTGTAGGGTTTGCAAACTACCGTAACGTTTTTGATTGAGCTTATTCTAAGTTCAGAATGGAATATAGATTTGCCGTAAGATTTCTTGTGTGCGTCTGAAAGAGTTTGCAACCCTGAACACGTACATTTTTTTTGTTTCACCTGAATTGATTTATATAGAAAATAACAGTATACAGTTGTCAAAAAGCAGAAACTTCGACCAACGTGAAATCACAAATAAACGATTTCTATTTATTCAACATTTTATAAAATGCATACTACGTTTAAAAATTTCCAGATTTACGGTTTCAGGACAGAACAATCACTCTGTTATGAACATTACGGCTTTTGGAGTGTTGTTAGCTACTGTTATAAACACTAAAAACACATTAGCAAAAATAAAATGGCTGCAGACACCGAAGTAGTTCTTGCCTGTTCATTGGCGTGGGAAAAGGCGGCTCTAGTGTTATTAGGGGGTAATCAGCGTTACCTGCAAGATCGCTATTTTTTCTTTTTGCTGCAATTGTTTTTATTATTACTTTATTTAACTTGACACACCACATCTTTAAATTCTCATCCTTGCATTAGAATACAGACCAGTTAATATTGATGGTATCTCATGCTGCGTCATAAAATTACTACAAACTGAATATTGAACTGAAGCTTGACATAAAAAATAAATTGCTAATCAAATCATAATCAAATCGTGCAGCCCTACTCTCTTGTGAGTCATTGAAATCTCCTCCTGCACTTTGAAATGCACTGTGCTTACTACCTCAGTATGAAGATAATGTTGATAGAGTATATGTATGTACTTTCAACATTTTAGTTTTTAATTTTCTATATTTATTTAATAAACCAATGCACTCAGGAGTGATGCAGGGTTACATTTCACTGCATGCTGTACGTGTATAACTATGCATGTGACAAATAAACCTTCTTGAATCTTGGAACCAAAATATAGTCTCGCAGTTGGTGGTAACTGACTTTCTATGACTGAGTAATAAAATCCCAAGTATGAAATTTCATATTACTTCGTATGGTGGCAGTCCAGTTTGTAGTTCCAATGAAGGAACATAGAGTATGTGTCCTCGCTAGCTTACTTATTTGTAGGAAACGTATAACACTGAAAGAGATGTTGGCTAGCCTTCCATTGTTTTTTTACACAGCACAGTCTTGTCAGGGTGACAGCAGTGACTATATTTTTGCTTTTAATTCATTCATATAGCAGGGCTCCAGATAGTAACCATTTAGTCACATTTTGCAGCTATTTTTAGAGACAGTGAAAGTTTTACAAATTGGTGCACCAGCGTCACTTGCCATTTTTTTTTTTGTTGTTTATAATTGTATATCACGTGAAATATCAGGAGGGGGGGAGAATTGGGGTGTAGGGTTTGGTATTAAGAAGCGGTTCCAAATTAGAAAAATTAGAGCTGCTCGATTATGGCAAAATTATAATCACGATTATTTTTGACCAATATTGAGATCATGGTTATTTAGCACGATTATTTAACACAATTACCCTTGACTGCAGAAACATTGTATTTATTGAATCATGGTAATGAAACTTATACATTTAAGTTGAATTTGAATTGAACCAAAAATAAAATTTTTATAAAATACGCTGAACTTGTACAAATATATTTTTTAATTGAACAGACAAATTATATTAAGATGAACTGTTCTCTAAGTTTAAAAAGACTAAACTTAATTGCTTTACCCCAACTATACATATTAGAGTCAGCTGCTCGGTCCACTGATATAAAAAGTGCAACTTTGACTAGTTTTTCTTGCTAAAAATCTTTATTTACATGATTTAGCTTCAGTGGTGCACAATGGCAGGATACGATATTTCCAGCTGTACCGAAGACCCTGTCTTTCACTAAATAATATGTGATGGCACCTGTTATATGTCTGTGTTTTTGAAAACTTGATGGATACGCGGTTGCATTTTACATAGTGTCCTTTAAATGGTTAGATAAATTGGCTGTGTTGCCTTGTGATGCAGACACGGCTTTGAAACAAATTCTGTAAATTATTGCTGTTGTTCTTGGTCCAACTTGTTGAAACCAAAAGGATTCCAAATAACTGATGTGTGTTTACCTCTTTTGTCGACCAAAAGTACCCGTTCTGCCATTTCAACCATGAAAGCATTTTTATTGCTGTGCTATAAGGAATTCGCTCACAGCGTTCTCAGTGTGGTGGGTGCGGCAACACACTGTATCAGTGCATGCTCCATATCTCTCTCTTAAAAAGCAACACTATTCCAGTATTCCGGTCTGAAAGGAAATACAGCAGTATGCTGAGGTCTGTTTCATTAATTTAGCTTTATGTACCTCTTGGTATTCACCTGTATTATAGATAAAACCCGACTTACGATTTCCCAGTAAGGTTTAGGCATTTTATTGCCCAAGCACAGCTTTACTAATGAGTTTTTGGTTCATAACATGAAAATAATTTCATGCACAAACGTGTAAGTGGAGGGGAGGCATTAACCTGTAGATAGCTGATTAAAAATGGATGTTTAGGAATCAATAAGTGGAACCGTAATTCAGATGTTTTATTGAATTCCTGGTTCAATTTATTGAACGTAACTTCCGCGAAAGGCGGGGGATCACTGTACTGGCAGTTTTTGTCATAATTGCAGAATGCATGCAAGAGAAACAATATCATAACCTAGTCAGGGAGGTCCAAACATGTTTTCCTGGACACAGGGGGGTCCTTGGATTAAAAAAAGTTAGAGATCCACTGTTTTAGATATGCTGTTTTATGAAGAGGTAGCGATGGGAATTTCTGGCAGAGCCTGGAACTGCAGCTGAAGTCGTTGTGGTGGTCAGAGGCTTCCATGGCTGGAAATGAGACTCCACCCAACTGCTGAACCTTGGTTTCAGTAGAAACACTGCAGGTTCGAGTCTGACTGTGGAGCAGTGGATTTACTTTTCTCCCTGGCACTATGCTGACACATGCTTGGGGATAAAGGCTTATGCCGCTTGTGATTCTCATGGGTTTCCTAAATGAGAGGGTGTGAGATTGGTTTAATGGCTGCAATCTAGGCCTACTTCTTGTGAGCATTGAGTAGCTCCATGCTGAAGATATGGGGACTGTGGAGTTGCATGAGACTTGTGCCTTACTGACCAATCTGTGGTCATGAGCTGTGGGAAATGACCAATAAAAAAAAAAAAGTGGGCATGGCTACAAGCAGCAAGATTAAGTTCAACTCCCAGGGGGGAGTTCCAAGGAGTATGCTACAGGGTAGAAGACCCTGAATACTCTGCAGGGACTGGAATAGTGTACCTTTTTGGCTGGCACCCGTCACAAGGCCCGGCACCTCCATCATCACCTGGCATGCAATAATCTATCCCCTGCTGAATTTTAACAGTACCACAATAATACTGATAACAGTGATAATTTTGGTCACTATAATTGTGGTATTAAATTTAATCTCTTTTGTAGAGGTAGCAAGTACAATAGAATTCAGTTTAGCCGTCTCGGTCTGCACACAGACATATACGAGTGAATGTGAAGCTTGGGGTCTGAGTAAGGGTGAGCTATTTCTTTGGTGCCTCTGAAGCATTTTTCAGGGGTGAAGGCCTTGCTCCAGAGTCCAGTGGTGATGCGACTTCTCATGCCAAGCATGAGATTTGACCTGAGGACCTCACAGGCATAGATCCGCACACCATCCCTTCCAGGTGACTTTAGACTGCCTGGGAATTCCTGAAAAGGGATTATCTTTGGAAAGTTCGATCAGATTTGACCAGTTGCTGTGATGCCACTGTGATCCATAGCAGAAGATCAGCAGTTTGAAGATAAACTGATGTATTGATGATGAGCTTTCTGTCCTGTAGCATGTAATTTACCTCCGCTGGGGTTATCAAATACAGGAATAACACACACACTCATTTCAAACCAAGCCCTGGCTGGAGCCGGTGCTTGCGCGGAGCTGAGCTGGAGCTCACGTCGGCCCCACCAAAAACCGTCTTGCATTCACACTGCACTTAGTGCCGAAAGGGTAGAACAATGACATCAGTCTGTGCGTGTTGCTGTGGGAGGGGTCCTTCAAAGATGGAGGACCGTGCAAGATGCGATGAACGCAAGACTTTTTCGAATGTACTGCAAATGCTTACATTATTTTTAGCTTAATAATTGATTGTTTCTGGGTTTAACCCCACAAAGTTCATTAAGTATTTCTGAGTGTCCCGCGAGTCATTTGAGTACATCTGCCAATGACTTATTATTTTCATTGCTGTAACAAAGCAGATAGCTGTATGCTATATATCACAATCCCATAGCGAGAGAGCGAGAACCATCCGCTCAGTTGTGATTAAGTGAAGCTAGGCAGGCTTCACGTATGTAATACTCGTATTGCAAGACCTCACTCGTTTATAAAGTTAAAATTAATTTGAAATTTTGCTCGTCTTGCAAAACACTTGCAAACCAAGTTACTCGTAAGCCGAGGTTTGACTGTACTCGCATTATAAGAAACACAACAATAATAACTTACCTAATTCCTCCAAAGTGGTCGCGGAGTTCAATGCTCCAGTCACCTGCTTAGCAGGTATATTTCCATGGTAATTGGTTTTTAAGGCAGCCAGCACTGCTGTTTTTAGCTTTGTTTTAAAATTATTGTATTCATTTTCATTTTTTTAAAACTTGTTCACGGTTTGCTGCATTATTTTTATAACTCCTGCCTTCTCCAATTCACTCTGCATTGCTTCGTAAACTTTCGTTTTCCGCTCTGACAACTCTAACTCTGACGTCACGTGCTCCCAACGCTGGCCCAGCAGTCCTTCGGGGTCAGAAAAATGAGGTCCGGCCCAGATATATCGGCCCCACACCGCTGTTGTTTTTGGTGCAAATAAGGCAAACGGGCCAGAATTTAGACTCAGCATGGGCACCGGCTCTGCTGTGAAGGAGCCAGTAGAGGGTTCTGAGCTGGACAGACTTTCATCATGTGCTTAATGGTCACTCTTCTATGACGGGAATTGTAGATGTTTTTTGTTACCTGTTAATAACCTCTTGTTTCTTTTATTTTCCAGGTGACTCCTACACACAGTTCCAGTTTGCCGAAGAGAAGGATTGGGAGCTGGATTCACTGGCTAACAATCAGGCATGAGTTCATTTTATTTGGCTAGCATAGCTTTTTGTCATAAAAATATTATTTTTGAGAGACATTTTGCCTTCTTGAATTTGCAGAAAATATAATTAATTTTTAACTGGTTTCCAACTGGTTTTTGCATACTGAATGTTTACGCTTCATTTTAAAATGCGTCTTGGGCAATCAAATCGCATTTGGACAGCACTACCTACAAGTGCAAACGACCACCAAGAAGCATTGTTATCCTGTCACTCAAATTACTTACCAAGGTGGTCTGGGATGCATTTGACCATGCATCTTCTGTAGTATAAACGCTAATGTGTTATGAATGCGTCCCCAACACAGATGTCACAATAATATGGCACGTTGGAGACACATGATAGACACGGCGATGTGTCTTGATTTTCTTCTTGTGATTAGATAACCCAAGATTCATTTTAAGACCAAGTATAAATAGAGCCTAAGATAGGGCTGGGCGATATATAGAATTTTGTCATATATTCGATACATTTTTACATTCAAAATGACTTGATAATGTATTGTTATATCAATTTGTTTATTGTATGTGGAGACAATACAGTTAGTCGTAAAATGGCTGGAAAAACAGATCGGGCAGTGCCAGAAAATGCAATGAGATATATGCACTGACAATGCCAGAAAATGTAACGTGGTGTACACATGCTTGAAAATGCTGTGCATGCACAGACAAATCAGGTAGGTGGTACGGATCAGGGATCAGGTACTGACAGACACCCCCACAAAGCCCCGCCTACTACTCCACACAGCCTCACACTGTGTCCAAAAGAGGCCAGATAGTGAAACGCAAAGGAAATGAAACATTGCAGAGCATAACACACATACCATCAAGAGAAATGCGTGCTGAAAAAAGTGAAACATAACGAAAAAAGAACTATCCCTATATATACACAGACCTCTATATTTTTAAACAAATCTGCATTATTAAATCCTGGTTTAATCATAGTTCTGCAGGCTATGCTGAGCAGCAGGTTGCTTTTAAGTTTAAAATTTCTAACACAGCAGTATAGAATAAACTGAAGCAGGAGATACCGAGAACGACCAGAAGCCTGCCAGGTAAAGGGCAGTAGCGACATTTTAATGCCAGAGATGACCATTAACTTATCTGACAATTTCTCATGAATCGTAGGATGACATCAAGTGACCTCCAAAACGAATCGTGCAGGTGTGAGGTGCACTGCTAGGACAGTTTGTATCAGGCTTCTAGAAGCAGAACCAAAGTCCAATGAAACAAGGAAGAAGCCCTTCATTAATGAGAAATAGACGAACCAGGCTGCAGTTTGCAAAAAAATATATATTATTCACAGATGCACACCCAGAAATCGTATGTATCTAGAATAGAACACAGACACACAGAATGTCAATGCAGTGGCATAAATATTAAGATATTGTTTTTCTGTCATATCACCCTGCCATAGCCTAAGAAGCAGTATAAAGTAACAGGTAGTCTGCTTTAGAATAGAAACCTTAGTGCTCTGGCTTGAACTGCAGTCTGTACTAGTGTGATGGCCAGCCGATGCTGTCACCCTATCCAGTCATGGTGGCTGATGTTTTGGCAGATGGGCATCTTGTTCATGGACATCCAGGCCGTGGCTCAGTCCCTCCAGCTGCTCCCGCTCTGCCACAAACTGAACCTGGAGCCAGAACTTGTCCAGGTAGGGGTTTTGAAGTGTCATATTACTTGAGTTAAATTGTCAGAATGGTTTTTCCTTTAATTCTGAATTTTATAACAAAACTTACTCTTTAATTCTACCTTTTTTAAAATTTTGCTGTGCCTAGGCTTAAACAGGGGTGTTCAGCTGCAATTCATCTATATATAATATTTGGAAGGTGTAGCTAAATGGCAAAATACACCAGCTAACCTGGGGTCTTATCCACAGGCTGTGCAGTCCAACGCCATTCGAGGTCTTTTGGTCGTTAGGCCATGCTGTGTCATTTGCTGCTCCTTTTCCCTAAAGTCAGGACTCCAGATTAACGTTTCCAGTGGTAGCGGTGGTGCTACCAACCTTCTCAGTTGCTTGCACCAGCACATGATTTGGCCGCATTTGTTTTTTTTTTTTTTTTTTTGCAGCATGGTATTAAGCAATGATCTTGTATGCTGATGAATAATTGTCCTAATCTGCATACTCCAGTTTTTGTATTGATGAAAGTTTGACAGTGACTCAAGACTTGATACAGTAACACCTTCACATTACTGAGGGTTACTGGCACAGATTCCTGCGAATGTGACAGTTTGCAAATAATACTTGGGCACCACTAACCTCTATCCATAACAGTCTGCTAGCCTTCAGAAATATAAAACATGTATAAATTACCAATTTCTAAACATATACTGTGCTGAAATTACTTTATTCCATATCAAGACTTTTTGTGTATAACATATAAACCATCTCAATGATCTCCCTGAACGTACAAAGTTATCATTGTACACATTGTGAGCACTACAGTATGGAATCATTATTAAAAATGCAAAATTAGCTTTACTGAAAAGTTAAAGGTTCCACAGTCACAGGCATCAGCTACAGAACACGTTAACACCACAGCTAAAGGCATTGTTTCACACATTTATTATTAGCGCGTGTATATGTACGAACTCCCGCCTGCAGGTAGGGAGAAACCAACTCAAAAAAAAGACACTCTTTACCAATGAAGACAAAAAACACTTTCAGTCACAATTTAACGCAGTACCTCTGCAGAAGCAAAATATCCTAATGATTATCATACATTGACAACCATGTGAAATTTTAACTCTTACATCATCAATAAATGGCTTGTATATGCAAGCATTTTGGTCATGGTCTGGAGCCCTGAAAGTGCAGTTTTGTATGTAAGAGAAATTTTCACACCGTAGCAGAATCCCTCTCCATCAGCTATATTTGATGAAACTGCTTTATTAGGTCTCAGATTTCAGCAGATTCTGAATGTCCTTTGTTTTGACCTGCACACATCACAGGGAAATGCATACTTTCAGTATTTATTTTGCCTTGTTTACTTCCTTAGAAATGACTTTCTGCTAGTGAGAAAGAACGTGTTTGCTTGCAGTGAATTTGGAATTTAGCACTAAGGACATGTTTAAAAATATCAATAATTCTTCTTAGAAATTATTGAAGAGCCTGATTCCTGGGGTCCTCATTAAAGCCTGCTATTCTAGTTTTGAATCTAAGCCTCACACTGGCTTGACGCACACGTCATAGTCAATTGTTTGTGCACTCTATTTGCCCACTGCTCGTGCACCAGCCTTTTTGCACCAATACTATAGTCACATCCTTCATCTTTTCACATTGTAAATGAATCCCATGGCTGTTCACTCCACTGTCTGGCCTCAGGTGACGATGCCCTCGGAGCTACCCATAAAGCCGCTGAAGGTCCGCCAGGAGGCGTGCATGACGGAGCAGCTTAAGGCCGCCGGCACCGCTCACCGAGGATTTGCAGGGGGCGTGGGCGCTGCCACTGTGGCTGTACCAGGCTCACACAAAATTCAAGGGCTTCTTCCACGCAGCACCTCTGCACCCACATCAGAACCAGAGGTTGCCGATGAAGAGCTGGATTTCCTTCTGAATTTACAGCATCCTGCCACCAACATGAAAAACACCGAAGCAGATTCCAAACAAACAGTGAAAGTTCCAGGTACTTAATCATGCAAATCCTGACAGGCTGTATTTTAGTGGTGCATGTGCTCAGATACTGGCTCTCTCTATTAGTAATATTGCAGATATAGCACCACTGACCAGTGAACAGTTGCACAAGAAATATTGTAGCATGGAATTAATCTGTATGCACGAGTCTTAATACAGCATAAGAAGAATTACTTTAGACATTGATAGTAAATTAATGACGCATTTTTAAAATCACTGCTATTAGTCCATCATGGTATAACTATTACAGTAAGTGGTACTTATTGTGTAAAAATGTAATTGTTCATAACCTATTTTTTTGTAGCAAACACCCTACACAGGTCAAACCAGTAGTGGGGGAAAAGGTGACGAGATTGACGATTTTCACAAGTTAAAGTTTCTAAGCATTTGTTTGGAGAAGTATCATTTGAGGTCGTAACCGGCTGCCAATGTCCAGAAACAGGACTGCATGTGCAAAACAGTACATTAAGAATAAGTAACTTCTAAACATAAATTAAATCTACAACTAATTTTATGATTGAAAGTAAACCTATTTGGTTATTCCTTGTGGTAAGAACAGGTATAAATAACTTTTGGAGACTAATAAAAAAAGTTCTGTTTTGTGGAGCTCATCAAAGGGTGAATAGTTTCATTTATACCCAATCGGCATCTTGTAGTTTTTTATACTCTAAAACGGTGTTTCCCAACCTGGTTCTCATGGACCCCCAGACAGTCCATGTAAATCAGGGGTGCCCAACTCCAGTCCTGGAGGGCCGGAGCCCTGCACAATTTTTGGCTTCCCCTCATTTAACTCACCTGATTCAACTCCTTGTGCTAATTACCACACAGCTCTTGAACTTGAGGGAGTTGGGCATCCCTGATGTAAATGATACCTCCTTCACATTTTGATTAAGACATTAAGACAAAGCATAATTTCTGGCTGATTGTAGACTTGAGGAATTTTTTCTTTTTCTAAAGAGAGATTTTAACTGTATTATATGCCATATGCTTCCATATCTCTGTTGTAGCTCAATAAGACTTTTTGTGCTCTTACAGAATCATTTATAGAATACGCTGCAGGCAATGGAACAGTAAAAAGTTATATTTTAAATTGTGTTTGAAATTTGAGATTTTGTCAAGTCTAGGCACATGCTGTTGGCTTTCCAGACAATTCGCTATTCACCTCCCTTGCCATGTGCATACTTAAGTCTAAAAAATGCTGAAGAAGAAAAGTTATTGGCAAATGTTTTACCAGTCTGTCTGCCACACCAGCCAAAACGGTTTTTGGCATTTATGAATGTATACACCTCTGTATTCATAGTCAACACCCTTAATTAACTATCCAACATCATATTTAAAGACATTCACAGTGTTTGCGCATGAAACAAGCTCACGGCTCCTGCCAAGGGGTGTAGAGTAGCCAATCACTAGAGTCATTATGTGATTATACACAGGGCAGCTTTTTGAGCAATATTCCCGGGCAATTGCCCCCCAGGTGAGACAAAGGGCAGCTCACCTGGATCAGGATGATGACAGAAAGTTGCCCAGTGCTGATCAGAGTCTTTCCAATAGAAATATGTTGCCCAGTATCAATGGGAATGTGCCTGAGCAACATTGCTCAATAAGCTGCCCCATGTATCATCACCCTTTGTCTATGCATAGCATTCTAATGTTAGAACTATGTGTGTGTGGTACACAGAGCGGCCTCCAGTAGGGGACACAATTGTGGAGCCGGAGCCGGAGCCAGTGAAGAAGCCAGTTCAAGCAGAAGAGGACCTGGAGGACTGGCTGGACAGTATGATCTCCTGAATGCTGAGGAGGACCTTTACTGAAGAGGGCACGTACCAATGCAATCCTGCCCTTCACATCCTTTGCATTTATTGAAGCTTAACATATAACATGTATTTCTTCATATAGCGTATTAAGTAATCGTGATCAAAAGGGATTTCTTGTATGTAGAATATGCATGTGTTGACTGGTCTCTTGTCGGAATTGCGTTGGGGCTTGAGAGAGATCATGATACACTGTTGCAGGGTTAGCAGAATGTTGTATGGGCAATTTCAGCCAGCAACTCTCAGGAAAGGGCCCCCGTTGCAGTTACGTGGGATTTAAGGTGATGCTGTGAGAGTACTGGACCTTACTGGAATGTCACATATGTAGTAAGTTATAGTCTAATGCCTTAGACTGGTATATTTAAATGTGTGCTATGGCACAGCATGTCTCACTGTGGTGGATGACGGTGGATTTCGCAGTTTCAGAATTGCTTTGCACTTCAGTATCATGTATGTTGTGATTTCACATATGGAACCAAAATAGTGTTAAGTTCTAATGTTAGAAAAATAACTGAATGTTACTTTTCTCTTAAGAAAAGTTGAACAAGCTTTATTTTGCATTTTGTTTCGTTTAGTTTCATTTTTTTTTATTATTGTGCTTCATTAGACTGAACTTACATATTAGTAACTATTGTATAGCGTGATTCTTCACTGGTTTTCAATTTGATATTTTCACATGGCCTATTATGCATTGTATTCACAGTCTTTCCATCAGAAGTACTTGCCTGATGCTAAATTACCTCTAAAAAATCAGCTTGATAGCTAGATAGTGCTAGCATGTGAGGTTTGAGCCCCCATAAAAGCCACAACCCATGCAATTAAAGAAAAATTATGTATGGAGCTACCACTTGTAACACAGAGAGAAGAAGCTATTTTATAACATGGCCCTTAGTGTAGGGTTTCCCTTGATGCTGCTTTTGTCAGCTAGCCTGGTGGTCAGTGTCTAAAAGGACTTCCATCCATCCATTTTCCAAACCGCTTATCCTTACTGGGTTGCGGGGGGTCCGGAGCCTATCCCGGAAGCAATGG
>JAODJX010007920.1:0-17814 GCA_026776945.1 Isichthys henryi
CCCCCCCCCCCCCCCCCCCCCCCCCCCCCCCCCCCCCCCCCCCCAGATTAAAACTGACCTCCAGTCAACCGGCTCAGGGTCACAGGCAGAGTCCCGAGCGACAGAGAGAACCGGCGATTCATACAATGTTTGTGTGAACTGTGGCTCCATTACTAACACTAATGATGACACTAAGGGAGAGAGATAGCAGCTCAAAGGGGACAGTGAGGCCCCTGGCCCTTGACCTCCCTGACAGGGCCCCGCAGGCAGGACTGCAGGGCTCATCGCTATCATGTCAGCCAATTCCCCCTCGCCCCCCCACCTCAGCTCCTGCTCCTCTTTCGCTCCTGTCCACATCACCTTCCGGGGTTGATGCCGGGGATTCACCTCAGGCGGGGCGTGTATCTAACCATCGATCCCACGCCATCGACAGCACCCCTGGTGCGGCCAATCACAGCACTAGTAGCAATTTCATGCTCGTCGGGCTGGGGTGGGGAGCCAGATCTATTAATCAGATCCGCTGGCACGTCAGCAAGCCTGACCTCTCACGAGGCGAGCTGATGGGGGGCAGCGAGTTCGGCCTCAAACTGGGACGCGGCACGTTGCTGGCAGCTCCGGGGAGTTTCAGACCAAACCGGGTACGTTGACATTTTTAATGGAAATAAAGAAAGTACTGAAGTGCCGCAAGACTGAATTACTTCAAGAAAGCAATCACCAAGTTCAATTACTAATTACTAAAAAACCCATTATCAGCTGCTCAGTTACCAACTTCTAAAATACCGATTCTCAGCTGTTCGATTACTAGTTATTAAAATACTGATTACAAAAATACTAATTATCAACTCCTCCTTTACTAATTGTTATAATTACTAACATACTAAGTATGTACTGCTCAATTACTAATTACAAAAATGTTAATCATCAAATGCTCAATTACCAATTATGCTAATTATCCATTGCGCAATTGTTGCTCTCTGATCCGATTAGTTTCTGGTGAGGCGGTGCAGCGGGGGCGGGGGGGCTGCTTACCTTAAGCGAGTCGAAGCAGGCGATGACGCGCCCGTTGTCCACGTGGCAGCTGCGGGAGGGGTGGGCAAACTTGCACTCGGTGTCGGATCGGCAGCATGTGCCCCGCTGGAACTCCCGGCAGACCTCCAGCGTCAGCCACTTGGTGTCGCGGCCCATGGCCACATTGACGGCCATAGCAGGCGCCCGGGACACCTCGGGGAGCGACCGCGGCCCGAGGTCGGAGATGTAAAGTGGATCGCCTCCCTCGCAGAGCCTAGGCACTGGCCGGCCCGTCGGCTCAGATCTGCCAATGAGCTCCTAGTTGCGGCTGAGAGGTGTTTAGAGATCCTCCACAGGTCGGCACCCCCCTGCCGAAATGGCTCGTCCCAGTGAGGTCAGCTGACGAATGGCACACAGGATGTGAGGATGGGAGGTGGAGTCACTCGGCCATTTTGGAGGGGGTCAAACGGGGACAAGGCTACCCTTCAGAGGAAGTGACAACACAAAGTCAGGTAGTGGTGTGTCACTCCCCCCGCCCCCCCACCTTTAATACTGCTGAGACAGTCAAACCCCCCTCCTCCAGGGCAAACTCACCGCTGACAGTGTCCGGGGGGGACAGAAACGCAGTCTCTCCTACTCACGCTGCCCCGCCTTTCCCTCTCCCTGTAAAGGCCTGTCTCGTCCTTTGAGTCCCGTCCTCTTCTTCGTTTACTTCTGATCCGGTTTCCTCTTCTGCAGCAGATTCTGCTGTGGGGGGGGGGAACCGAAAACAGTGTGAGACGGAGAAAATGACTAAAAATAAAGGCAAAAAAAAAAAGACCTTGAAGACGACGATTCAGTCACTCGCAAGGAAACCTGCAAGTTCACAGGGAAACGGGGGCAGATGTCGAGACGGGAACTATAAACGGCTACAATAGAGATCCAACAAGCGGAAAGTATGATCTGGAAAGGAAAGAGAGAAAGAAAGAGAGAGAGAGAGAGAGAGAGGGAGAGGGAGCGATGATAGTAACACAGAGAAAATATGAAATCAGCAGAAGAGGGGAAAAGACAGACAGCGTCTCGCAGGCGGGGGCCGGACCTGGCTCTGTTACTCCGGGGAACGACGCGCCGGGCTCTCGGCAGAGACACCCCAGCAGGGGGCGCTGGATGATTGCAGCTCGCTGATGTCTGTGGCCATCATAACGACATTAAGGAATAATAAGGTGAGGAAGAGGGGGCATCGCTGCACATGCTGCAGCTGCTCTATATGGCACACGGCATGAGCCAATCCTGGTGCATCTTACAAGCAGGCTGGCTAAAGCGATGGCCAATCAGGAGGCGTGTTACATCACAGGCTCTCTCCCTCACCGCCCAGCTCTCTCCCCCTTCCTCCGACTGGCTCTCATTGTTATTCCCGCCGCACGGGAGGAAATAAAAGGGAGCGGAGTGAGCATCATGTCCCCCCCCCCCTTCCTGGTGCGTCAGTGAGCCGTATGCAGGCCACACGTCACACGAGAGGGACGGCCATTACACGCGGCAGGGAGCGGGGGTGGGAGGGGCGAGCGGACAGTGGCCAGGGGAGGGGAGGAGGGCGAGCGAGTGGAGACGCGGCTGAGGAGGGAAGGCGGAGCAGACGGGCCGAATGGCGGCGAATTACGGGGAGTTCCAGGCCAAGGAATGGACTAATGAGAGAGAGAGAGGAAGAGAGAGAGAGAGAGAGAGAGAGAGAGAGCAGAAACTATGGAGAGAGGAGAAGGAAAAGGAGAGAGAGAGAGATAGAGAGAGATAGAGAGAGAAGGGCAGGGATGCCAGCTTGCTGTAATGTCAAAAAGGCAGAAGCACAAACCCAGGGAGAGCCAACTTAGCAGAGGAGTGACAGCATCCTGGGGGGGTTATACGTCACCATCGGACACTAGAGAGGGCACATGGGGGGGGGGGGGGGAATTCTGCACAGGGCCTCAGCAGCCTGCCTACCTACCCAGAGGGTTTCCTTGGGGGGGCACCAGCACCCAAAGGCCCCGCCTCTCCTACCTCACGCCGCGCCTCATTGGATACAGGGAGCACTGCCCTCATCGTGAGCCGGGCGCAGCTCATTGGACGTTACATCACATGGGGCGGAGCCAACACATCCTACCAGAGTGTCAGACCAGGCCAGGGACGTTAACATTATAAACGATCGATGCGTATAAAAACTAAAATAAATGCAAATGCAAAAAAAAAACAAACTCAGGTATCGCACCTGCCCTAAGTACAAGCTGATGGACATAAGCAGGGTGAGTAAATGTCACCTGGGGACCCAGACCAAACTCTCGAGAGACACAGACACTGCGGAGTCATGGCCACGTCCATGGGAGTGGGAGGCACCACCCAGACTCCTGCCCCCCATCACAGAACCCTAACAATGCCAGGGTACAAGGTAGCACCTTTCACCCAACTGCATTCCGGATTTTTGGCTCCTTCCCCCGTTTCATCTTGCCTCTCTACATGCCGGTTCACGCCCCCCCTCCCCCTTCCTTATTACATAAATAACAAGATCCCAAGCATTTAAGGTAGACCTGCAGGATGAGTGTCCCACCTCTTAAAGGTATCCCTTGAATTCAAATCCTACCTTAAACCCGTGTGGCTGGCACCCAGCAAAAGGAAACACAGACTTCTGCAAAATTTCTCCACCAACATGAAATCCACTTGACTCACTAACAGCTCAACATCACTGTCTTCAACAGGATTACTTTTTCACAACTATTACATTATTTGAAATTCTAAACAGACTGGTATTACAGCGATCACCCAAATTTCAGCGCTATGGAAACAGAAACCTGCGTATGACCTCCTCCCAGAAAAATACCACGTTATCTTTTCCGCAATTCACTAGTGTGCTGTGGCCAGATCCTCCGTCAGCATTTCCATCTCTAATTCTGACCTTAATCAGAGGCCGAGCCGCCTCCACTGTTAGACAGACACAGCAACACTGACGAACGAGGTGGACCCCGGGATGGAGCCAGCCAGCCTACAGCCCTCAGAGCCAGAGTCAAAGTCAGTCACAGTCAGAGTGATGGTGCTGGTGTCACTCGTCTCTGCAGCGCCCCCCGTCCTGACAGCACCCTAAGCTTCACGGGACGCCCCCCCCCCCCGCAGATGGAACAGCTCAGCCAACCTTCAGGAACATCTGCAGTACAGTGCCTCCCCGCAGCTAATGCTGCCCCCGCACTAAGCTAACGCAGAGCGTGGGGGGGGGGGCACTGTGTCCCGGGCCGCAGCAGGCAGTAACCCCAGCCAGGTATGCGGCAGGTTTCCCGCCCGGCCGCAACATGGATGCTCATCTTCCTGACAGGGTTAGCTGGCTGGATTTTCAAGTCCGCATGGCCCAATTTAGTGAAGGCGACGCAGCACCAGGGAGGAAGTGGCGTTTGGGACGGGCCGGCTGGTCACCGTCTGGACGCAGAGAGACTCTCAGGTCACTATGAAGTACCGGACAAAGCAGCATCTGTCCTTTACTCACAGGCATTCAGAATCACAGAGAGGGTAGAATGGAAGACTGCAGCCAGCTGTGCGCCGCACTGAAAGCTAAGAGATGGTGTGAGAGGGGAGATCAGCTAGACTTCTGTAATCTGATCGTGTATCTGCAGGTTGGGAATCAAATACTAATTTCACAAGGGCAAACATGCCCTGAGTTATAATCAGTCATAATTAAGTACAGTACAAGGGAAGTATATGCTTCACCTGCTTTTTCAGTTTTGCCAACCAATGATCTCTGTGTGGAAAAACAAAGTTTCACCATAGCTGAAGCCACTGGTATTTTCCATGGGTTTGACGTCACACCCCAAGCTGTTTTTGGGTGGAAATCGTTTTCATCGAGTAACGACGACGTCACTTTTAGCTAAATCGACTGGAAGAGGACAAGGGGAGGGCATCCCTGCAGGCCCTGGGGGGGGACAAACAGTGAAGCAGTGCACTGCACAATCACACCATAAAAAAACATCACTATGACATGAGCACTGACTTTCACTGGGGGGGGGGGAGGTCACTCTTGCTATCATTCAACATTTTTTGTAAATAGATCTGAGCTTTACGCTCATTTATGTTTGACAAGCAGGCTGGGAATTTCCCCGCAATCCCTGCTGTAAAGGAAACTGGGCATCTGCCAAAGAGAAGAGACCTAAACCACACGGGCAAATTGGGCAGCGCTAACTAGCGGGCTGAGACTCTCAGTGGCCTCATTATGACTGTTTACCACCTCCGGGCCCCCTGCAGCCATTATGGACAGAAAAAAGGGCATCCCCAGGGCGCAGAGGAGTATCGGGGGAGCTCCTGAAATGTCTGAATAGCAGAGGATCTCCTCTCAGTCCCATAGGGGAATACGGCAAAAAAAAAACACACAGGTAACAGAAGGAAGGAGGTAGGCCATGATACGGAGAGAGAAAGAGAAATGAAGACACTAAAGCAGGGCAAACACAGGGTACATGTCCAAGTGACCAAACAGGAAATGAGGTCAGAGAAACAGGAAGTCAGGCACTGGCGTTTAAGCTCCACCCCCCTTCATAAGAGTGACAGTCCCCCCATTAACATCTGCGCTTCACTTAAGGTTAGGGAGAAAGTCAGCTTCATCGTCGGGGTTTAATGGGAGGCATTCAGAGACGCAGCATGATCTACGACGCAGTTAAAACGCAGTGAAATGCTACCCAGCAGTGTGGTATTACAGGAGTCTTTCTGAAAGGCTAAATAAAACGCGCCGCACCGTTACTGGGATGCATCCTGCCACTTAACCGTATTTATATCCCTGCATTTCCTGAAACTTACCGCTTTAATCTATAATGGATATCTATCAGGATTTATCACGTAATAGCGGCTCGAATGCTATAAATCGGCTATTCCCATAATTACAAATCTGCGCTGTAATTTTTAAACACGCGCAACCAAATGGGGGGCGCCCTTTTATTCACAAACACGACGTATCGAACTAATCCAATGCATTTTATCTAACATCATCATTTAATGAAGTCCAAGCACGGCGGGGCGAGTACAAAGTCCGCAGTTCGTGGCAGCTCACGGCGTGAACATGCGGCTCGATATGCAATGAGACTCACGGCGTTTGGCAGGGAGCCATTAACATTTGCAGAAAAGAGGCCTGGATGTTATCCGAACGATGGCCAAGTAGTGTCACCGGCTCCTCCCGCACCTCTCTCCCCTCCTTCCGGACACACGGTCCCGTCATCTCCCATCAATCGGAAGCAGAATCGATGCCACGTCGCCGGACACTTATCTGGGGGGGGGAGTTATACGTACACCGGGAAAGCTGGGCGGCCAGTTTATCTACATCCAGCCGCAAGTAAGACGTCCTCAGAAGCGCAGGGCTGCCAACTCTCACGTAAAGAATCTTACAGCATATGTATATCATTGTATTATAAATAAACCTACAAATAACTACAGCATAAGCGTTGGGGTAGTTTGCAATCCTATTTACAAGATAATATAACTCTTATGTAGGCCTACATGTAAATGTGTGTGCGGACTTGACAAACGCGAGTCAACTGATCAAAGTTTTTATATATAAAATCTTTAAACCCTAGATTTTCCACTACTCCAACATATTAATCACCTCAATCACACATTCGTCTCATTTATGAGTTCCCTAAGTAATGTCATCATTTCATAAATGTATAAATGGGACGTCCATAGGAAATATTACCGTGTAATTAGATCATCGAGCCAGTAACTAGAACAGCAGATCATATCAGGGGTTCCCAAAGCATTCGTTTTCAGACACAAAGACTCCTGACTTATACACGTTAAACATTTCAACTTCCATAAGTCTGAAGAAGCGCGCGTAGCGCAAAAACAGCGTAATGTCATTTAAAGGTATAACTGTGAGCCCCTGATCTGGATACGCAAGGACGAACCGAAAGCGAAGCCCTGTTACATATATACAAGACGATAAGACCCATCTTTGTGGGAAACGGCGAAGCGCGCCCTGTCTTCAGGGGGTGCGGGATGAATCATCATCTGATCTCTGGCTGTGGTTCCTCCGTCTCCTGCTCACTGCGGCACCGTGACGGACGGCGCGATCATAGCCCGCTAAACCGGGCCGTCACTTCGGGTATCCGGCCGCGCATCGCAGACATAAACCCAATCCCACATGGGGTATCCCGGTACGCATGTGCCCCTTCTGGACAGCCGGCTTCCAGCGCGCAGAACCGGGTACCAAAACGGGCCGTCTTACAGCCGAATCTGGGTCTAACTGCAGAGGGGGTCAGGAACAGGACCAGAGCCAGGGTGAGCAAGGCGGCAGTCCGGGAGGGGGCAGGGTTAAGGGTGGAGGTCAGGGTGTGCAGCAGCATCGCGATGCTGTGACAGCCGTCAGGGGCACCTCCCGGCATTTCACAAATAAACCTTATTTATAAGAGGAGAAACAAAACAGCGGATCGGCTTCAAACGCCACCCTGCTGCACACCCACAGGCATCACGACACCGCCCGGCGCGGTTACATCACACGGTTAGAAGGCATTAGCCCTGGAAGTGGCTAAAAACACAGGCAGAGCTCGGCAGTTATATCACATTACCGACGGTCACGATCCTCCGCAATACACAGTCACACACCGAGCAAATGCCAGTTTGAATGGTTACTGCATCCACGCCGCATCCCGAAGACCCTCAAACACCCACCTGTCCTCCCGCGGAGCAAAGTGCGTTTCACCCTAAAGAAGTGGCGCATGAGGGGGTGGGGGGGTCCGGCGAGAGTCCGGGCAGTACGGCGGTCATCAGCCTAACCCCACCGGTCCCACCCATTCCAGTCGTACTTATAGCGCGTAAATAGCCGCCGATGAGGCAAGAAGCTTAGGCGCATTCAACCTGTTGTGCTGCACTTAAGGGTCCCGGAAAGCGGGGTCCCGGGGCTGGAACCAGAGGCCGGCCCCCACATGCGTCCCCCTACCTGAGAGCCGCTGGTCAGGAGCAGCCGAGTTCACTTCCCAGGCTGGCGGGCGCGCCTCTGCATCTCGCTGCGATGGTGGGAAAACAGAGACGCGGGCGAAGGCTGGAGCACCGCCACGCTTCGGCGCAGAGGATCCGGCTGACGGCGAGCAGCTTCCGCGGTGGGGATCGGGAGAGAAGGAGGGTCGGCAAGACAGCGTCGCTTTACAGTCCCCAACCGCCGCTGCGCAGATCCGCGCCGCGCCTCGCCTCCATCTTAGGGGAATCCCAGAGCCTCGTTTCCTCTCGGGTGGAGTCGTGGCTGGAAGGCGGAGACTCGGCGACCGAAAGGCGGCCGAACGAAGCGGGCTGGGCGTTCAGGGCTTCCGAAGTCGGAACGCAGGGCACCGCAAACCCCCTGCGGCACGATGCGTGTGTCGCAGGCACGACTCTACCACATGCCCTCATTAATACTTATTTTCAGGTCTTACCATTGTTTAAAAAAAAAAATACTTCTGTATGACAGCTAAGCCAAGACTCTGATCATAAGATTCAAAATCAGATTTTATAGACCAACTGCAGACCATAATGGCAGTAAACAGAAAAGGTTTATGTTCTTTACTATATTTTTAAGATCATTTTTAATACTATGGTGTGTAATTCATGATTAGCATAAGGTAATCTGAGGACACACATTCTTCCGGGATCACTTCAATACCCCTGACGCACTACCAACTGCAGTTAGGAAATGCCACTTGAAATATGTATTATTATGCGCTAGAGAAATGAGAAATAATGAAATCCTCGTAAACCGTTACATCAAAACATTTTCAGCAGTAATTTAATTTAAAAGACGGATATTTATATTGAATATTTGAGATTAAAATTGGTTTTGCTGGTTGACTCTATTGTGAAAGAAAAAATATTATTAAAAATCATTAAAAAGAATTATATTTATTGCACAGGCAGTCAGTGCCGAGCAATTTAAAATACCGTGATTCATGGCACACTAAGCAAAAATCTGATGAAATGGAGAAAGGATTTGTATATGCGGGGCATTCATCTTGATATCTGATGGTCCCCAGCACAAAGTCCCAATCATCAGACACCATCACAGCCGTGAATTTCACAGCCAGCGGTGGACCGCGGCCTTCTCAGTTTCCCGTTGTCGGTTTACTTCTCTTTATTACCCAATGCCTCAGAATCAGGCGCAGGATTTTTATAAGCTGACGTTAAGCAAAATGTGTTAGCATGTTATTCAGTGCTAGCTGTCGATTACTGTCTGTAAATTGTCAAATGTAAATTGTTCATAGGAAAGGCCAGCCCTTTAGAGGAGATAGCAAGATAGGGCAAGATACCAAAGTGTTCATAACTGTGTCTCCACAAGCCACAAAAAAATGGGCAAGTATGATACCGAGTTTTCTGTAGCAATTGTCATGAAATTGCTGGATGTCCATCTTCTGCAGGATTGCCTCATTTGCCCCGGGTGCTACTGGAGATGAAATTTATATAAAACTTGATCCAACTTTGGCAAAAATGAATGATTCTGGAAAAGTTATTGGAAACTCACAAGTACCCAAATTTGGTGCCCAAATGATCAAAATCTCTCAATACTTGCCTTTTCAGCGTGAAAAATACAAATTCAAGTATTTATTGAAACACTTGTGTCTAAATGGAGGTTTTTAATCTCTGATTCTTGTAAATTTTCTTTATTTATCCATGGCCCCTGTTAAGGATGACAGTGCCACTTCCTCTGGTGTTTTTATTGACACGAGAGAGGCGACAGTTAGCTGCGCGTGTAGCATGTAAAATCACCACTAAGTACACCTAGAGAGCCGCCATTTTGATAAATATCACCACCTCCAGTAAATATTAAAAGGCACGCAGGCTGTGTGTCGGTACCATTTCAGTTACTGATGTTATCACCGCGATTTATATAAAAAATGCTATCGATCCCCTATCTCATCATTCTTTTTCCAGTATCCAGTTGCTGAGATTAGGAGCATGTTACATTTTATTAACAAATGCAATGATTTTTAAAATATATCAGGCATATTTAATACGGCATAGAAAAACATGAAGGTGAAAATGCAAAATACAGATCAAGTAAGTGTAAACAGAAAGGCACGGAACATGGGATCCCTGCAGCTCGCATTCACGCCCCATGTGACATCCAAGCACCCTCTGTTTGTGGAATCCAGACTTTCTGGTGTAAATTATGCAGCTTCATGTCTGTCTTGCGGCGATTCCACGTTTCCTTTTCAAATCCAAGGTGATCGCGTGAATGGATGTATAAATGACTTTTAGCGCGTGAAGGTCCTGCAGCGGGCAGGTGGTCAGGCCGGGCTGCACCCCTCGAGTGCTCCGTTCTTCTCAGCATTGACCCCTTCGGATCAGCAGTCACTGATCATGGCTGGGCGGCGCAGCTGATTGAAATAAACACTTGCAGTTTCAGAGAATAACCAGGAGATGGCAGTGACGCAGAACCAAAAACTGCTACTCTTGTGACCGCATGAGTCAAAAGTACACCCCGCAGATTTTAACGCAGTGACAATAAAGTAGCAAACGTGTATTTGACCAAAACAAATCTTTCATATGGTTAAGTGCATAGTTGTTGCATATGTATTCGCTGTTCATAATGTATTTGCTAACTTGTACCATTAGATTGACTGAACCAAGAGTAGAGCTATTACTGCTCCATTGGGGAGAGCATTTTAACCAGTTATAGAGCTGGATATGTTCCTTGAACAAAGTACCATATATCAGGGAAAAAGCAAAGTGTTTGCTGGTAACTGAACCCGCTCTTAATACTGTCCTAAAAGACCTACCGACAAACACAGAAGCACACTGCAAACGGGATGCGCGTGCGTACCGACTTACCGCGAGGTGAGGGGGGACACGCATCTGTGACAACGCGTTATTGTTGCTCGTTTCCCCTTTTTGCTGCAGGGATAGCTCTGTTATCGACTTCTCTGAACCAGAGCAACCGGTGCTTTGAATTCCAGAGGTGGGAAATAACAGCAGGCATTTATCCTGTAAATGTAGTTAAGCTGAACTGGTGCTTTAATGGCTACTTTTCCTCTAGAGTAGGACAGTTTGAAAAGGAAGAAATGTGTTTTTTTATTGCGAAGCCCTCGTTTTTTACTTCATTCCATTAAATTTATTTAGCATGTTCTGCAACGTTCGTATTAAGAAAGTGGTCTTGTGAAATTGAACCTTTCAGTTATACATGGGCAATTGTGCAGTTATATATATATATATATATATATATATTATTTTTAGGACTAAATTGAAGAAAGAAGTTATTTTAAAGATCCCCCTTAATCCTTCACATTAAGCAAGTCTTACCTTGCACGCTAATTAACCAGGTTTAACCCTCACATTAACCAGATCTAAATCTAATCTTAAACGTTAAACAAGCTCAAGGCACCCTCGTTGGCTTTAGCTGTTATTTACTGGAGTTATAGCGGTATAAAATATCGGCTTAAACTTTAAATAAAACACATACTTAATTACGTTTTAAGGTTGACGTCATATATATATATATATATATATATACACATATATATATACATACATACATATATACACACACATATATATACATATATACACACATATATACATATACATATATACATATATATACACATATATACATATACATACATACATATATACATATACATACACATATATACATACATATATACATACATATACATATATATATATATACATATATATAGTAAATCAATACTATTTAAGCTTTTATAGGCGTTTCCACGATGTGTACAATCTGCTTCCGGGGAGTGATTGCTGCTTTTAAGCTGCCGAAATAGCTCAGTTGGGAGAGCGTTAGACTGAAGATCTAAAGGTCCCTGGTTCGATCCCGGGTTTCGGCATTTTGACACTTTTATTCGCATATGATCGCTAATTTCACAATTTCAAAGTTTGCTTGCAAAATACCGCCGAATTACTGTCGCAATGTGCGACAGCAAGACAGAATTTAGCCAGATCAGGCGGCGTGCTCTTATAGATCGTATGCGTAACTGCATTGTCAAAATGTAATACGTTTTAACTCATTCATAATTACTTTTCATTACGATTACTCGCAGCAATAAATTAACGTTGTACCCAAAGCTAAGACCGTACTTTGAAACGCAAACATAGAACCAGTCCACGACTTGAAATGCATCATATCTTTATTTTAGAAAGACCATGTACGGTTTCATTAACGTATATGTGCTCAGTTTTTCTCATGCGGAGGGATTTGATGTTTTCATTGTGGGTTCGTAATCTCTTCTTTAAGGGGGGCGTTTCGTAAAATTACTGGAAGTTTTTTTTTTTTTTTTAATTGTTCCGTCACTCAAAAGTCAGCTTTACTTTCCAAAAGCACTTGACTGAGTCTAAGCGTCCACGCCTGCCGTAATTATCAGGTTTCACCCATTTTAGCTATTAGCATTAGCAGCCCCTGCTATCTGAGAAGTTCCACGTAGCACGCTTCATTTGCATATGACCTGCAAAGGAAGACAGACTGGAAAAGGGGCACATTACTGCCTCTTCCCCCCCAAAATGAATTTCCATCCGTATAATGTGATTTTACTGATTACAAGGTCTGCCTCCCCGGACACGTTGCAATGCAGTTACATTAATGGTAACGAACAGCAGCAATGGCATGGAAGATGCCGTTAACATATTTAAGTAACCTTAAGCAGGACCAAATGCAGTACACATCGAGCTACTGTAAGAAGCAACCAGCCAGATTCCTGTTTTGTACACCATTAACATTATCCACATATCCGATTTGCTTCAAATGATGTCATTTCTCCCATGACCTCCACCGTTTTCAGCCTGTCATATGGATTCCTTTTGTGAGCTACAGGGGGCGCCACCTGCATTTCAGCATAAACATGGATTTACCCTGGGAAGACTGGAGTGCATGATTAATGGTGCTAAGCCCCACTCCACTCAACTGCCTTTTGAAAGGGATTTAATCCCCCCTAATCCCACCCCTAAACATATATATTAATACAGTCACTTAATCAATTGTACCTCACAGTTGGCTAAACACTTCATAACATAGTGTAAAACATAAATAATTGGTTCATAATATCTAGATGGTTTGGTAACTAATTTCCTCTAATTTTAAAGGTACATTTTCTTTGAAAGCCTACAGAATATGAGGAATGCATGTTTTAAAAGGCTTCATAAGATAGGGCATGTACCAGGGCCCCTGAGAGACACTGTGCTACTTTCCACATGCTATTTCTGGCCGAACGCAGAGCACTCCTACAGTGCTTCAGGGTTAAAACAGCCACAGATTTACGCATATTCTGAAAAATGTCGCATTCCGCAGGGAGCGGGGCACCGTGGCCCTGATCCAAAGCGCACAGGGACCCGATCCAGGGCGTGACGGATTTCGGACCACGTTTCACCGCCTGTTCAACGTGTCTGATTCCGTCGCCACAACCAGCACTTAGGCTCCAAATCACACGTTAGCTGAAAGGGTCACAGCTCAAACTGTATATTTTAAGGCAATTTGGTGAAGGGGAAAATTTTTTTTTTTTTAAATGACTGCCTTGACAGTACGCGTTCTTGCGCTGACAAAATTTATGGGTCATCTAAAACTAAGGCGCCATGCCAATCCAGTTATGTAGGTCACGTCACTCAACAGGCACCTGAAACCGCAGTTTCAAGGTCATGAGTAAAGGTACGATATGGCAGGGTGTAGCAGGAAACACGGCTACAAGAACCACACGTGGGGCCAAAGCGTGGACACAGCCCCTATATGAGGAGGGGACGCAAACATTACAGGCACCTGGGACGTTCCTGAAGACTCGCGTGTATAAATTCACCCAAACAGCTGATGTGTATGGACTTGCTCGTAAAGTACACAGAAAAAGATTAACCTTAGGGAAGCACACCTGTAGCTGAACAGCAACCCCAGCAACACACGATTCTGCAGATGGAGGCAATATATATATTTTTTTAAAACAGTACCATAAGTATATAGAATTTAAAATGAATTATAAAAACCTGACTGTGGTTTTTAATCGTTCCTGGTCACTGTGATTGAGGCTATATTGCTTTTCCTTTGTGCAAAGCTTGATAGCGGGGAAGCTGCTCCTTACTGCAGGTGAGGAATGTCATTTCTCAGAGAAAGACCACACCATGGACCTTCCATAACAAACCCCCCCCCCCCCCTCCGCCACAGGACTCTACACCAGTGTGGGTGTTCTGGGATCAGACAGACACCATCAGCTAAAACCAGAGCTCAGGCATTTCCCACAAAAAAAAAAATCTTAATATTCTCCAGCTATATATCTACGTGTATAAACATGTGAAAGTAAAGCCTATTACTGTATCCGGGGAATCACGTGGCCCGTGGTCGCACACACACCCACAGCCCCAGTCACTGGGTTTAATGGTTATGGGATTTCTCTGTGTACCTTCCTCACAAGCGCAGGTACTCAGAAAGTCACGCTTTAAAAATAATAAAAAGAAGGTGTGACAAGCACAGGTGATGAATGGAAACGAGAGACGAGTCAATGAAGGGGAGTGAGGGAACTTTAAAAATGGCCTTGCTGTGTACCAGCGTCCTTCCAGGGAGGAGGGGAGGGGAGGGAGGGGGCCGTGACACGCAGGAGCAGCCGGCCCCCCACGCTCTGCAGGCAGTCTGACGTCTCCTCGCTCTCTCACTCGCTCCTCCTCCCGGCCTTATCTCCCATGGGCTGCCAACAGAGCTGCTACACAACCCAGCAGAACCAGAACGGCTCCACCTGGGCCCGCGGGCCGTGCCCTGCTCGACTGCCGCACATCCTTCTCCTCATTCCTACGGGGGCTTCCGGGCCCTCGGGTCTTTTCAGGGGGTGGCGTGGAGAAGAACATGTCCCGGTCCTCTTTGCAGGACAGTGGGTCGCACCCGCTGCCGCTCTCGCCGCTGCCGTCCTCGCCTGCTGGGGGGCCGAGACCAGGGACAACAGGACAGAGACACACCGTCACACTGTCGGTTAATCATACATTTGGGGGATACCCTGTCCAGTGCCCATCACACAGGTATAGCCCACTGCCAGTCACATGGGAATGGCTAAACCCCACCCTCTGCCAGTCACATGGGAATGGCTAAACCCCACCCTCTGCCAGCCACAAGACAAAAGGTAAACCCTGCCCACTGCCCGTCACATGGGACGGGCTAAATCCCACCCACCAGCCATAACACAGGTAAGGCTAAATCCTGCCCATCATCTGACATGCGAGGGTATTTCCGCACCCCCCTCACCGACGTTGACGGCGATGTCGTTGCCGCTGTGCGCTGCCTTCAGGCGACTGGTCATTTCCTTCAGCACAGCAATCTGACGCCGAATCCCTATGTCCGGCTTTGTGATGTCCACTTCCACATCCGGGTTTGATACCTGATTGGCCAAGCCAATTCCTGCCACAACCGAATCATACCTGAAGAACGGGGGAGGTGGTACATTCACTCGCTGCTGCCTTTATAAAGATGTGTGAGAGGTAGCTATAGAAGGTGAGCCACAGCGCCCCCCACAGAGCGCCCCCCACCTGCTCTTGGCGGTACCGTTCCAGCACTCGTCAGCCTTGCCAACCCAGTCCCCGGTGCACACGGTCTCGGGCAGAGTGGACCAGAACTTTTTTGCAGTCCTCAGCTTCTTCTTAACATCCGTCACCTGAAAACACAGAGGGAGACGAGAATTAAGGGAGGAAGAGAGAACGGTGAAGAGAAAGTTCAAAGGAAACTGAAGAAGAGAGAACGTAGATGAGAATGTACAAGAGAGGAAGGGAGAGAAGAGGACGGACGTCTCCAGATAATCAGTCATTGTGGAGAAAGCCAACGAATCAGATGTCTCGCTCCCACCTCCTCTACAATCTGATTGGTTCTCTCTTTCTGAACTAAACATTTTTCCTTCTGCCCTCAGAACATTATGGTGCAAGTAAAACTCCTATAAGCACTTACACCACTCAGCTCCACTGGGTTATCATGCACACCACAAGTTGGATGGAGACATTCTGGATTTGTGGCCCTACCAGTCTGTCGAGGCTGGTGCCAGCTGCGGTGGTGGGCCGGGCATCCGGACTGTAGGGCCGGAATCTGCCGGTAAAGCTGCCCTCCTTGATGGAACGTCGGGAGCGCAAGTCCCTGGCCAGCTTGGGCTGGCCACACCCCTGGAATACCTGGGAAATTGACATGGGGGGTACCGGGTAATGTTGGAAGCAGCATGTGCAGTGATTGGTCCATTTACGTCACATGGTCCATCACAAGAGGCACAACAAACAATCTGGGTGCGTCTGAAAAACGCATATTTACACAGTGGGGACTGAACTGTGTGACAATCCTACTGCTCAGCTGTGATACAGTGCAAACAACACGCGTGCATAAGAACAGTGGACGCACTGCAGTCGGATCTTGCATCTTACCTGACCCACAGTTAATGAAAATCATAACTTGACCCACATGAAAGTTAAAAACTATTAGCGAAAAAAATATATTTTTGAGGCAACAAAATAGCGGTTACTGTTTTCTACTTAAATTGAGTACAGAGATAGCACCTCCTGCGTCATCTGGATGAACATTTCGGAGTGAGGAATGTCCTTTCATCTCTGGTTACTGCTTCAGTTGCCTTATGGGACAGCATAACATCCATTGGTTGCACACTTTGGAATTTCACAGAATTTAGTACATCATCTGGGTACCTTTCACCTAATGTCTCACCCATACTGAGCACTCAAGCATACTGCTCACGTCGCACACTATATTTCACATACTACATAGCAAACAAGTATGCTAATTTGGACACACTCTCTGCATCTAGGACAGAGGTGTCAATGAGCTGGACCCTCACAAGCTGCAAAAGCAAAGTAAACAATATGTACGGCACAATTTCTCAAACAAAAAAGTTTTGTTAAATAATAATAAATGGGAGGAGAGGCTGTAGGTAGGATACTGTGTGCTGGTTCATGTAGAGGCTGAGGGTTCAGGTCAGAGGTCAGGTCTGCTAAGAGCAGAGGTGGAAAGTTCGGGTCCAGAAAGTACAAATCCAGATCAAGATTTTGTTTCAACCACCCAGTTGAAAACTCTGACTGAGTCTTTATACTCAACTGGTTGATTGAAACAAATCCTTGATCTGCATTTGTATTTTCCGGACCCGAACTTTCCACCTCCGGCCAAGATGCCCAGTACCAGCACTGCTTCGCGATGGGACCTGACCTTCTGCGAGACCTGCAGGCTGTTCTCCTGCATGTTCATGATGGCTTCCGAGATCTTCACGTCGATGGGGTCCATCACAGACTCGAAGTTGAAGGGTCCCTCCAGCCTCTCGGCGAGGCCCAACATGGCATCTGAGAGAGACGGGGAGCATGGGGTGCAGAGACAGGGAGGGCAGAAACTCGTCAGAAACCCAGATGTCCCTCAGAACCACAGGCTTTAATCAGTGTGGAGACAGTGTGGATCAGAGCTGATACAAAGAGGACAGGATCCCAGGGCGGTGACCAGAGGATTTGGCTTAAACCCCCAGAAAAGTTAGTTCTCTAGTTTAACAGCCTAAGTTTAATTACTCTAGCAAATAATCCACCAGCATGCCAAACAGTATAAAAATATAACATTCAATAGAATGTATTACCCCCTTCACACACAAGGGGGAGCCGTGGGACTGCATAAAGAACATGAGGTCCCATTCGCAAGATGCAGTGCCTTTCAAGGCTCCTATAGGTGTTGGGCTTTTAACGAGACGCTTTACCAGACATGCTACAAATGAACCCTTGAAAACAGTACATCGGGGTCAGAAGCACCTGGCTGAAACTCCACCAGCAGGGCGGCGCCCCCTCTCAAACTCTTTCACCCGTTCTTTTAGTGGGTGTTATTCTCATCAGGAACTAGCTTTCGCGTGGTACCAGAACTACTGGTGGGACTACAAGCCCCTGGGG
>JAODJX010008047.1:0-10779 GCA_026776945.1 Isichthys henryi
CGTAGGTGTGCATGTGTGAGTGAATGGTGTGTGAGTGTGCCCTGCAATGGGCTGGCCCCCCATCCTGGGTTGTTCCCCGCCTTGTGCCCATTGCTTCCGGGATAGGCTCCGGACCCCCCGCGACCCAGTAAGATTAAGCGGTTTGGAAAATGGATGGATGGGAAGTCTGGACACATATATGACACAGTGAAACTACTTCAAGGCATCGTGATCCAAAATATGTACTTATTATCTTCAGAACTCGGGCGGCATGGTGGTGCAGTGGTTAGCACAGTCGCCTCACACCTCTGGGACCCGGGTAAGCGGTTTGGAAAATGGATGGATGGATGGATCTTCAGAACTCAGCACACAATATCAGCAAATATCACACTCTATCCATCCATTCATACATCCCTCCATCTATCCTGATCAGGGTTATTGGGAACCTGAAGCCCATCCCCAGACAGCATAATGCATGGAATTTCATGACCAAACACAAACCTGATTGAACCTCCATTCAGTGAAGACAGGACCTACAAAGCACGTGTTAAGCTGGATTTAGAAGCCTGGTCACAAGCAGGACACTTGGCTCCCACAAATAAAGCACCAAGGTCTGTTTTGACTTCCAGGTTTTCTTTATTCATTTCTAGACACATTTACAAACACAGGAGGTATTCTGCAAATGTTTATAGTATTTCCTGGAGTGTAATGCACCAAAGTTAAGACATTGATTGGGCTGTTTTCATTTTACTGGCTGCAGAAATCCTCAGAAGAGCCAGTGGGGAGCTGCCGTTCAGAGAATTCATGCAGTTGAAGAAGAGCAACCCCTTAGTGCCCATTCATCTGTTAAAGGACCCATTATAGCTCTACTGTTTCCAACTGATACATGATTCAATGGTATTTGTCTCCCACTACCTTGCCAGATGAGGATTTATTTTCTCTGGCGCATAGTGCTTGAGCAAGGCTTACAGAGATCCATCTGTAGAATATTATGTTATCTAAGGAGATAGATTTCAGAGTTGTTAGAGTTGTTAAAGATAAAATAAACAGTGCTAATACTGACAGTTGCTGTTGTCTCTGAGGTTGATACACACAGTGATTATCTCCACAATGGTGTGATCTGGCTAATCCTTTCAGCAGTCCCTCTGCCTGAGTTTAAGGAGCATTAATTGCGCACAAACATTTTTTTCTTTGTTCAGGGAGGCAGCTAATACACAACATAAAAAGTGAGGGCCTTGTGATATGAATAAAATTATGTTTCGGGAAATAATGAACTGCCAGTTCATCATTTCGATGGAATAATGTCAGTGTAGTGTTTGTCTAGCATGTTTACAGGACAAATTGGGATTACTGCCTGTTATTACAATTAATATTATAGTTGCACTCTCCTTCACGTTACCCAGTGGAACAGTTAATCGTCTCATTTTCTACTTTTTGTGACCTCGCACTAATTAAATATAAATTATATTGTTTAGTTGGAGACATATACATTCTATTATTTGTCTTTTTTAAGTGTTTGCACTTAAAAATGTGTGGATGATGAAGTACTGTCTGTCATTATATTTATAGAATTAACAGATTTTTTGGAAGTACATTGAATTATAGGTCAGTGTATTAAGTATTTACAACCTACTTACTACCTTGTAAAATTATAGCTTACAACATGACCCCCTGTTAACCAGTCACATGCTTTTCACATTGGCATCACATATTCTGAAAGATTATCTTATTGTGTGAGAAGTTGATTAAGGATTTCAAATAGACTTAACTTAATATTGTGAAGACTGTTGTCATACTGTAAATGTACCCCACTTCTATTCGAAACAGCAATTCAAAGTGAAGTCAGTTTTGTATGTGCTTGTGTGGTGGCAGGGACCTCATTAGACACAGAATTTATTTTTGCCAAACGTAAAATAAGGAGAGATATTATGCAAAGTTGGGTAAGAGGTGCACCAAACTGGGGAACCGCATCTATTTCTCCTAGCTGACAGGGTTTTATGAGGTGTATTTTAAATGGACCCCAGAATGTATGGAGGGGAATTCCGCTTGGTGAGGCTTTAGAATGACCCTTATTAGAGTAAGAATCACACTCAGCTGTGAAACACTGAATCACATTAGGGAGTAGAGTGGAGATATCACTTAATTATTCCAATCCCTCACAAAAATGCAGATTTCCAGAAATGCATGAATTACAAACATACAGCACATGTACATATGCACTCACAGACAGAGATGATGAGAAGAATACCATGCTCCATGCAGCTGATGCACAGTCACTAGGACAGGGTTACTTAAAAAGAGGGTTCAGGTCCACATACAGACCGAAGCACAATGTGATCCAGACACCAAGACCTTTCCTCCCATTGGCAAAATCTACTGAGGTAAGTCCCACGCCCCTTCTTGGCTGATGAAATTTGAATCATTGAGGTAAAATAATTGAGTGCCCTTTTACCTGGATTTATTTACTGTGACTAAGGCATATTCATATTATTAACTATAATCCATTTCCCCATATATCTTTGGTAATGTATAGGAACAGGAGTCAATGAAAGCACTTTAAGTCAATTAAAGACTGATTTTAGTTAACAATATAAAAAAAAATGTGAATCAGTGGCTTGCAGTTGTGTCTCAGTCATTATGATGAAATGTTAAGTATTAGCTGATTTCAGTGCATTAGCTTAATTGGGCACGTTTAATGCATGTACATAAAAACAGAAAGGCAAATTGCAGCGAATACTTCACAGACTAAGAGGTACAGCAGCTTGTCAATGTTGCTGTTCCAGTCTGCATCGCCTCTGTGATAATCGGTAATTGCACATTGTGAGCACTGGTCCGTCTTTGTTTGGGACCAGATGGACTGAGATGTCAGCTTGCAATCATTTGCTGCAGTTCCTCTGTGACACACCGATGGCTAAATTAGACACGCCTCCTGGCAGCAGCGGTGGAGATGCTAATTAGAAACAGATTGTTTCTGCTTTACCACTTTACCCTCTCCCCACTCCCTCTCTCTCACATAAACATTCTGGCATAGGGAAGGGTGCTTTATTGTTATTTTTGAATGTAAAAATCAAAGAAATGTATGAACATAAGAAATTTACAAATGAGAGGAGGCCATTCTGCCCATCAAGCTTGTTTGGGGAGAACTTAACTAATAGCTCAGAGTTGTTACAATCTTATCTAGCTCTGATTTAAAGGAACCCAGGGTTTTAGCTTGTGCTACATGAACAGGAAGACTATTCCATACTCTAACTACACACTGTGTAAAGAAGTGTTTTCTCAAATTCAGTTTAAAATGTTTTCTCGCTAATTTTCACCTATGGCCATGAGTTCTAGTATTTAAACTAATATTGAAGTAGCCATTTGGCTGAACAGCATCCAGACCTGTTAAAATCTTATACACCTGGATCATGTCCCCCCTAATCTCCTTTGCACGAGGCTGAACAGATACAGCTCAGATAATCTCTCCTCATAAGACATTCCTCTGAGACCTGTAATCATTCTTGTAGCCCTACGTTGAACCTTTTCCAAGGCAGCAATGTCCTTTTGAAGGTATGGTGACCAAACCTGCACACAGTATTCTAGGTGGGGTCTTACCAAGGAACTGTATAATCGTATCATCACCTCCCTTGACTTAAACTCCATACACCTAGAGCTGTAACCCAACATCCTATTGGCCTTTTTTATTGCTTCCCCACACTGGCGAGAGTGGGACATGGAAGCATCAAGATACACACCGAGGTCCTTCTCATAATCAGTTACCTTTATTTCAGTGGAACCCATAAAATATCTGTACTTTATATTTCTGCTCCCTGCATGGATTACCTTACATTTATCTACGTAAAATTTCATCTGCCAGGTATCAGCCCAGTCGCTAATTAAATTAAATTAAATCAAGATCCCGTTGTAGTCCGTTGTAGATCAGTATCTGCTACATCACTTCGAAGTCGTCTGCAAATTTAACCAGTTTACTCTATGTATTGCAGTCAATATCATTAATGTAAATTAGGAACAATAGTGGTCCTAAAATTGAACCCTGCGGTACCCCACTGTGACATTGTGCGTCTAATAACTACCCGCTGCTTCCTGTCTGTTAACCAGTTTTCAATCCAAGCTGCTATAGATCCTAAAACCCCTGCAGCTTTGAAATTAAGCAAGAGCCGCTTGTGGGGGACAACATCAAAGGCCTTCTGAAAATCTAAGTAGATCACGTCATAGGCCTTTTTGTGATCAATTTCTCATGTAGCTTCCTCAAAGAACTCAAGCAGATTAGATAAACAGGACCTACCTCTCCTAAATCCTTGTTGGCTGTCCCTCAGAATGTTTTTAGAATCCAGATAATCTACCATTTTCACTTGGATAATAGCTTCCATTACTTTTCCAGTTATGTATGTTAAACTGATTAGCCTATAGTTTGCTGGATTACTTGTATCCTTTTTTTTGAATATGGGCATTATATTAGCATCGTTCCAATCAGAAGGTACCACACCAGTAGATATGGATTTCTGAAATAGTAAAGTTAAAGGTTGGCTAATAATATTCCTAATCTCTTTTAAAACTATAGGTAAGATGCCATCAGGGCCTTTCAATTTATTTATTTTGAGCTTAGCTAGGCTTTTTACCACGTCAGCCTCAGTTATACATAATTATATTGGTCATAGATTCTGTATTTATACTAAATGGTGGAAACTTACTTGTGTTCTCTATTGTGTAAAATAATTATTAAACTCATTTACTGTCACGCAATAAGGCACCCGGAGCACAGACAAAAGCGCAGGACGCCAGAAGTTGAGGAAACAAGGGTTTTTTAATGAAAGGTGAGGTAAATGCAGACTGACAATACAATGATTGGACTGGGGAAACTAACAGAAACGCGGACTAAATACATTCAGAAACAACTGGTAAACGATCAGAAACAACTGGTAAACATGCGGAATCCACACAGGGTTAATGAGGGGCCGTGGCACACAGAAGGCGCGAACTATCGGGGTAGGATAGGACCCCCCCCCCCCCCCAAAGGGGTGCGAAGCGACGGGGACCAGGGACACAACAGCACCTGGGGAGACAAAAGCAACATCATTGGGGCACAGGGAACAGCACGGACACACAGAATTGGTACAAGGAAGACAACTGAAACAATAAGTCACAAATCACGGGGAAGGCAGACAAACACAAAGACACCAAAGACGGAAACACAGGACCAGGGAACAATAAAGGGGATAACAGTGGGACCACACCAGGGAATGAAGGCATGAAGGGATGAGGAGGAAACACAGGGGACACACCCACAGGAGGCACATAGGGATCCACAGGGGACGAAGACACAGAAGGACATGGAGCACACACAGGGGGCACAAAGGGACCGGCAGGGAACGAAGACGCAGAGGGACAAGAAGGAAACACAGGGGGCACTAAAGAACCAGAAGGTTCTGAAGAACAAGGGGGAAACACAGGGGGCACAAAGGGACCAGAAGGGAGCAAAGGCACGGAAGGACGAGGAGCAAACATGGAGGGCACAAAGAAACTAGAGAGGAACGACAGAATGGTGAGTGAACACAGGGACCAAGGGAGCTAAGAGCAAGGGCCAACGGGAAAATGAAAGGACCCTTGGCGGGCATAAGGCGGGGGCCGCTAGAGCCGCAGGTGACCCCAAGACCAGAATCGGGGCTGACAGGGATGCTGAGGGTGGCGAGGAAGCAGGTAAAGGGGCTGGTAAAGAAGGTGAGGAGGGAGCTGAAGGGGACTGTGGTGGATGGGAGAGGGGAGCTATAGCGATGGGAAGCGGGTGCACAGCCTCCGCCAGCCCAGGCACAGGCGACCGATGAGCTGCCGGCGGGGGATCCGTAGGCGACCGACGAAGCACCCGAGACTGGGCCACAACCAGCCAACAAGGCTCCATGGGCGAGGCCGGGGGCACCCGCCGAGCGAAGGCGAGCTAGGGTGTCGACCCCAACATCGGTGTCCTCTCCCTATCTGGGAGACTGGGACACAGACATCCGGCTGGGATCTGCCACGATGAGGGGGTGGTATCTGGCGGGACCCACCGGGGGGATCCCCTGGGGAAGTTGTAGGGGAAGTCAAGGAGATCCCCAAGGGGTCCCACACGAGCTACACTAGCTCCACTATGGAGGGAGGAGTGGTAGTCTGGAACTCAGGGACCTCCTCTGGGATTAGGGCCATGGGAACTGGAGGCACGGGGACTGTATTGTAGGAGATAAGAACTGGGGGAACTGGGGCCAAGGGGTTAAGGACCAGGAGGATTGAGGCCGAGGGAGCAGGGACCGGGGAGGCGGAGCGTCAGTTATCTGAACCAGGGCCACTGGGGCTGGGACTTTCGCCGCAGGGATCACTGGGGCCAGAGCTGGAACCGCAGGCGGTGGCGCGTCGGCCACTGGGACTGGATCCACGGGAGCGGCCATCATGGGGACTAGAACAGGGACTGGGACAGGGTTTTTAACACTGATGATTTACTATAAACATAGGATTTTAAAAGCTACAGAAGTCCTGAAAGAAGCACTTGTCCATATTTTCTGAAATATTTCAGTTTCCGTTCTTTAATTCATCAAATTATAGATTATATTATATTGAGTGGCAAATCTGATGAATGTCCTCTGTAAGTTATCAAGATTTTGAGGAGAAAAAAAGAGTACAATCAAAACACTTATTCTCATTCTCAGGTAACTAGTGTTGTTTGCTACAAAAAGGTAGTATTAAGATCCAGCATAATGAAGCAAAATGCCCCTACCTCTAATAAATACATGAATATCTAGAAAGGGGGGCTTTTGGAACAACAGTGTTGTATTACCCAGACAACTTGTTCATTTACTCTGCCCATACGTACTCTTCCCACACTCACCAACCTATAGAATTTCTAGAAGTACTCAACAGACCATCTAGACATGTGAAAGTTAATAAGTGTGTTTTTATCTGAATGCTCCTAAGTGACACATATTGATTTATTGCTGCTGCTGCTTCACCAACTACCCCTCTTGAGAAACAGGCCGCCAACAATGGACCTTCAGGTATCCCAGTCCTGGGCTTTTTGTTCCAGCTGACTCCAGGTGTATCCCATTCTTTTGGTGTCTAGTTCAAGGTCTCCATGCCATGTATTTCTGAGCCATCCTCTGTTTCTCTTTCCTTTGGGATTCCAGGTGAGCACTTGCTTGGTGACCTTCGAGGCTGGCTTGCGGAGTTTGTGGCCGATCCAACTACCAAACTGTCTCAGGATCTTGTCTTCTGCAGGAAGCTGGTTGGTTCTCTGCCATAGGTCCTGGTTGGTCATGGTGTTTGGCGGATCCAGAGGATATAACAGAAAGATATTAATGAAAGCCTGTACTTTCTTCATTATTCTCTGTTGTCTTCCAGGTCTCTGCTCCATATAGGAGAACTAACTTGATGTTGGAGTTGAACAGTCTGACCTTCATTTGTAGAGTCAGTTCCTTGGAGTTCTAGATGTTCTTCAGCTGAAGGAATGCTGCCCTTGCTTTGCCTATTCATGTCTAGAAGTCAGCGTTGGTTATATCTAACTTTTTGACAACACTGCCCTAGTAGATGAAGGCTTCCACCTCTTCCCTTTGTTGATGTTCAAGCCAACTTGAGTCGAGGAGGTTGTCAGGCTGTTAATTTTCTCCTGCATCTGTTGATGGGTTTGGGATAGTAGTGCCAAGTCATCTGCAAGGTCCAGTTCATCAAGTTGTGCGAAGGGTGTTCACTGTATTCCTGATCTTGTTTGTGCAACTGACGTCTTCATTGTATAGTAAATAGCAAGCAAGAAGAGGAAAGGCGAGAGTAGGCACCCCTAACAAACTCCGGTTTTCACCTGAAAGGCATCAGTGAGCTGCCCTCCATGGACTACTCTACCGGTCATCCTAACATCTGAGTTTATAATGATGATGACCATTTTGGCTGGCACACCATAATGATTGAGAAGGTTCCAGAGAGTCTTCCTGTCTAAGCTGTGAAACACCTTCTCGTAATCCACAAAACAGATGTACAGGGAAGAATTACATTCCAACGACAGTTCAACAATGATGCCAAGGGTAGTAATCTGTCTTTTCAGAAGCCCGCCAACTGATCACTTAGTTGGCCATCTTGGTCCTTCATTCAGTTCAGGATTATCCTATTGAACACTTTCCCTGGTACGGACAGGAGCGTAATATCTCAGTAATTTGCACAGATACTGAGGTCGCCTTCCTTTGGTAATCTGATGAGATATCCTTCCATCATTCTGATGGCACCTGCTCCTTCCCCCAGATCTTCTCAAACAGTTGGAATAGCATCTCCACCATGGTGTCTATGTCCGCTTTTCAGGGCTTCTGTTATTATGTTGCCTGGGTCTGCTGCCTTGCCATTCTTCAGCTGTCCTATTGCCTTTCAGATTTCCTCTCTGGTTGGTATGCGATAGTCTATAGGTAGATCCTCTGCTGCTGATGGTATATCTGGCAGGTTTGGTGGTGCTGGTTTATTTAACAGCTCTTCAACATGTTCTTCCCACCTTTTCTACTGTTGTTCCTCTCACATCAGTGTTTCTCCTTCCTTGTCTTTCACTAATCTGTCTGACTTGCTACATTTTCCTGACAACTTCTTCAACATGGAGTACAATTCCTTCTTGTCTCCATGTCTCTTTGCTTCTTCTGCTTCTGTTGCCAGGCTGTCAATGTAACTTCTTTTATCGTGTCTAATGCTATTCTTCACATTCTTGGTGACGTCCTGTTTACTTGTGCTTCTGCTCTTCCTTCTTCTGCTCTTGTTCTACTGTTGTTGATAGGTTGATTTCTTTTCCTTCCTGTCTCTGATCCTCTTCATTGATTCTGTTAACAGTCATTCCTTATTTCGGTGCTTCATAAACCCAAAAATGTCTTTCCATGTTGTTGTCACAGCTTTTTTCATTTTCTTCCATCTACTGTCGATTGACTCCTCTTCCTCCATCAGTTCCAGTACATAACACCACACTATGTTCATAAAGATTTTCTTCTTCTTCATTCAGAAAGATGCTGTGATGGTCCTAAGGCCACGGGCATCCCATCCAATGAGTGCTCTCTGTGTTGCTTTTGACAACATCAAGGCTACCCCTTGGGTATGGGGGGCAACATGCTCCTCAAGTCCCGAAGACAACAGCATCTCCCCTATAGTAAGTCTGTTCTAACCAGACTGTACCCATTGGGTTTCACTGATTACAAGTAGCACTTACTTTTTTGTGTTCTCAATTTGCCATTTGGAGCCCAAATTAAATCATTTTTAGTCTAACTCAATTTAACATTATGATTATTTCATGTTCTTGCCTAAAGAAAACATGACCACAAAGCCAGAAGCTAGAGTGAAGCTCAAATCTTTTAATCATGAATGATGCACTATATGGACAAATGTATTGGAACACACACTTAATTATTCAGACCCATTTCCACAGGTGTATAAAATCAAGCACCCCAGTCATGCAGCCAGGTTTACAAACATTTTTGAAAGAATGGGTCATTCTGAAGAGCTTGATAGTGAGTGAATTCAAGCGTGGTACCGTCATAGGATGCTATCTTTGCAATAAGGTTTGTGAAAATTCTTCCTTGCTAGATATTCCACTATCAACTGTAAGTGATATTATTGCAAAATGGCAGCCTTTAGGAACAACAGAAACTCAGCTACCATTAGGTAAGGGTAGCCAAATGCTGAGATGCATAGTGCATAAAAGTTGCCAAAGCTCTGCCGACTAAATAACTGCAGAATTCCAAATTTCCTTGTATTGACCTCAGCACAAAAGCACAGATGTCAGGAGAACGTTACCCGCCTGACTTTATTGTGCCAACTTTAGTGGAGGAGGGATAATGCTATGGAGTTGTTTTGCAGGGATTGGGCTAAGCCCCTTTAGTTTCAGTGAACCTTTCTTCAGCATACCAAGACATTTTTTATAGTTGCATGCTTCCAACTTTGTGTGAGTAGTTTGGGGAAGGCCCTTTTCTGTTCCAGCGTGACTGTCATTGAATCCTCAAACTGCCCCTGCCCGTTCTTATCGTTTCAATTTTATTTGACAATAACTCAATATATTGTTTATATCACCTAGCCCTACACAGGACCATAGATGCATCAGGCAGTAACCTCCTTTTCAGGTGAGCCGCAAAGGCCTGCAGTCCCCATAAGCCAGGCATCCCTCCCGGCTGAGTGCTGTCTGTGCACCCAAGTGAAAGGAAGTGCATTTAAAGCTATGGCTGTGCAGAGCTCATTCACACGGCAGTATTTGCTCCGACAGCTGGCGATCAATCAGGGGCAGTATGAAATCCGAATGTTCCATCACATTGACACAAGAGAGTCTTTCGAGTACAGGTGGTGGGCACGGGAGTGCGGGTGGTAGGAGGCCGAGGTCTCTTCTTTTTTAATGGGGTTAGGACAATGCCTAAGGGGACACAGAATGAGAATCAGTTCAAATGCAGGTGGTCTCATATCAAATTTGTTTGACTGAATCTATGAAGAATAATACTGTGGTATTAATGAGGAATAATGACAGGGAATCATTTGCCAGAGTATTTCAGTGCTGCGTGGGCTCTGAGGCGGATGATTTTGGCCTTTTCATACGGCAGCACTGGCACTGCACGTCCCCCTCATGGATGCCCAGTGCATCTCCATTTGTTTTATTGCATATGTTAAAAGAAAAAGATCTTTATCTTATTAGCTTTTATTTGTTCCCTTTTTCCATAACTTGTGCTGCTTTCAATAGTGCTTAATGAAAAAAGGGGGGGGGGGGGGTGCAGAGTGACACAATCACAGAGTAGCGATGTGGGGGGGGCGAGAATTGTCTGTATAATGGAAAGAATAAAA